>DWJZ01008708.1:0-11161 GCA_018249125.1 Asbolis capucinus
AACTCACACACGGCCATCTGATCCCAAACTAAGCGTTAGCTTGTACTATGGTGATCAGACAACTGATAAACATACATGTATATTTTTAAATACATACCTAATTATAAATTTACACCCAGACACAGAAGAAACATTTCTGCTCATCACAGAAAACTGGATGGGAATTGAACCCACAACCTCCGGCCTAACAGGCAGGTTCACTAACCACTAGACCAACCAGCCTGTCACCCGTCACACAAAAACAACGGAATGGATTTGAATGACATTTGGACAGAGATTATAGTCTGGAATAACACATAAGCAAATTTTTATCAATATACCAACACAGACAAGGTTGTGTGAGGAAAGTAGTAGTAGCTGATAGATTTGTTTGTTATACGAATATGACTAATTTGTTGATTTTGCAGATAGATAATGTTTTTATCAAGAAAACTAAAATATCTAACATAAACATCTTTACAGAGAATGTTATCAAAATAATAGCAATAAAAGAAAATATTTTCTGATAAGATCTATCACTATACTTTACTTTTTTATTATTATTTTAGATTATTAAATAACTCGCAAGAAGGTTGACTAATTTAAAAAAAAGAAGATCATTTACGGAGAAACTTACATAAATTTGCAAAAAAAATTTTAAAGCAATTAAACAAAAGTTACTAGTTTAATTAAAAATAAAATAAAAGAATTTTTACCAGATACATAGCAAATTAAAGAAATAAGGAAATGAACCCAAATAATATTAGATGAGAAGTGCAGTTGCAATGTGGAAGGAAGACTTGGCTTGACTTATTGGCTGGGATAACAATAACTCTACAAGATAAAAATAGCGCCAAATGTTTTCCCGCCATTAATGAAAACAAACTTTTTAAAATAAAAGCATTAGATAATGCAAAGGAATATCCGTACGTCTTTTTGTTTTATAATTAAATCAAGGATACTCACAATTACGGAGTGTACCAGCTGGTTACTCGGTTCAAGGTCGCGGTAAAAGTGCTCTTGCCAACACGGCGGATACACTTGTTGTGAATAAACAAACGGAACACAGCCAAATTATTTACATGACGTAAGAACAACAATAATATTTGCAACTGTTCAAACAATCTACTATCACTCACTACACGACAATTTTACTACACGATGATATATGTCAGATTCAGATTGTCTAGCAATTGTAGCAAAGTTTACACAAATCCAATTAGGTAGGCAGTACAAAATTTTGTAATCATTGTGAAATTCAATTGCATTACTGAGAATTCTACTTCTTCATATGACGAAATATTTTGACATTTTACTTTTGATTTTGAAAGGCAGTAATTTTTGCTTTTGAATTTTTTACGATCAGGGATGTTCTGAAACTTCAAGTCTTATTTAAACATTATATTAAAATAACTTCAAAATTACATTGCAACAATAAAATAGAAAAATATATCATCGAAGTCTGAAGTTATAAAATTTTACTAAAGTTATATAAAATGTTCAATAATGCTTAGTTTACTAGAAACAGCAATGTATTCAGGTCCTGAACAGATTTTTATTGTTGCCAGTAAATTATTTGTACTATGAATTTGTAGGAACGTATTTAGATTCTATAGTGTGTTGTTTGTTATGGACTTTACTCCAATAAAACTAAAGGCAATCATGGGATAAACATATCAAATATTTTTCAACGACTTTTAGAAGCATGGATCAAACATCCTACTAGGCCAAAAAGACAATAGTAGATATTGACAATTCTTTGGCAGTTATTTGACTTATTGACATTGACGGTATATCTCTCTGATGTTTTATTTTGACAACAAACAGAACCTAGCGGCAATATTTTCATTTTATTTTTAATATAAATGTTTTTAAGGCTTCTTTTATAATTAAGTGAAGACAGATCAATTCAGTGATGTATTGATATAAAAAAGAAATAATATTTTTGTAGCAATAAAACAAAATGTCAATACAGGTGGAAAATAACATAGGCAATGGTGAGAATAAGGAACTTCTGTGCCAAGAAGCTCATTACATGCCCTGTAAGATTGAAGCAGATGGTCCAGCTAATGTAAAGCAATACTTTGAGCCATATATAACTGAAAGTAGTGTTGGAGGTAAATAAAAAAAGTTTTTAACAATTGATACAATTATGTTTGACCGTGTGATTCGTATCAAACTTGAGTAAATTGAAGTACTGAAATTCCTGAATTTCTTTTTTGTAGAAATGACGGCAACTTTTCGGGGCCATCCACTAGATGGTTCGAAAACATCCCTACCAAATGGCTACCAGGCTGTGTGGGTGACTGAGGCTAAAAGGCCTTTAGCAGAAGATGTTGACAGAAGATTTCAGGTAAATACAAATTTTCGAATTATAGCTTAACCATTTCTATTGGATATAAACAGCAAACAAATGGGAAATTAGGTGCCTAAATTATGTTCACCCTCATGTTTCACGGCAGGGTCTAACTATAGATATAATTAGCATCTAAATAAGTGGTGATAGCGTAATTGTTAAGAATTTGACCTCCTACTCGAGGCGTCCGGGTTTGACTCCCAGGGTGCGCACTTCTGACTTTTCGAAGTTATGTGCGTATTAAGCATTTAAATGTCAATCGCTATACCGGTGAAAGAAAACATTGTGAGGAAACTTGCATGCTGGGTAGTTTACAAAAATCTCAAAGGTGTGTGAAGTCTGCCAATCTGCACTTGGCCAGCATGGTGGACTGTGCCTTAACCTGATTCAGAGAAGAGACCCATGCTCAATAGTGGGCCGTGATGGGTTGAGATGATATAAATTCTCTGCTTTCTCATATTTCAGTTTTTCTGTTCCCATTCTTTTATACTACAGGTTGCTGGGGGATTCAAAGAGTTCACCCTGTGGAATTGGGACAAGAAACCTTCCAAGAATGATAATATCATACGAGCTATGGACTGGATTGATATCGCTGAGGCTGTAAGTATGCCATATTCCAAGTCTTACAAATTTTATAAAATTTCTGAATATATTTGTTACTCCTTCAAATGAAAAATTTCAGCCGATCTGGATGAAATTAGGCACAGAGATATACTCTGGAATATAGGCTAATTTATATGAATGTGGGCAAAGCCACGGGCAGGAACTAATGCTTTAAAAATTGGTAACTACACATGAAGGTCAAACTCATGAAGAACTCGGAACCTGCCCTGGCTTCTCTGAAAGAACATTGCCATATTCAACTTTTGTGAAGGACATTGTTTTAATATGTAATGATTTGTAGCTGTACGTATGTATATTTTCTTATATTTCAGATACATGGTGATTAAATATTTGTAAGAGTAATATCATACTGCATTGATAAAAGTACGGAAAATTAAAATTATAATTGACTGGGATACATCCTATTACTGTAATGAATGTGAAATGTATAGATATTTAAATAATAAATGTTTAATATAATATAGCAGTATAATTTCTATGCCTATTATAATTATTCAAAACTACCTTCCTTGCACTTCATTGCAGGGGCTGTAGGTGGTATTATAATTGATATATATATATATATATATTATTTATATATTTAATATGATATATTGATATTTGACTGGCCAGTTGGTCTAGTGCTTAGCAAACCTGACTGCTACACCAAAGGTCATGGGTTCTATTCCCACCCAGGTCAAACTTTTCTGTGATGAGCAGGAATGTTTGTCCTGTGTGTCTGGGTGTAAATATCTATATAAGTATGTGTCTAAAGATATATATGTATGTTTATCAGTTGTCTGATCACCATAGTACAAGCTAACGCTTAGTTTGGCGTCAGATGACCGTGTGTGAGTTGTCCAAAGATGTTTATTTCATATATTGATATATTTAATAAAAGCCTATCACAATACCTTAGTCATAACTGCATCCAAATTTGATTAGCCGTTATTAAGACTATCAAATACAAAACAGCAAAAATTCCATCATTGTTTTGGATGGCATTGTTTTATAACCCAGGGATACGGAATTAATATAAGTATTTTTGAACAGGTATTTAAAGTCTAAATGCAATGATGAAAAGTAAAAATTTTACACTATTCATCATTGTAATCCATAAATGTCCCACTACTGGGCTTGGGTCTTATTCCACTATCTAAGGAGCAGACCATAGTCTACCAAGCTGGCCTAGTACCGCTTGGTAGATTTCACATACCTTCGAGAATTTTCTGGAGAACTCTTAGGAGTGCAGTTCCTCACAATGTTCACTGTATTTATACTATATACAACAATATACTATATACTTTATGTATACTATATACAACAATAGATCAATCCCTTATACATCTATTTAAATAATAAATACTATATTTTATTTTTACAAAGTAAAACAACAAATAACTGAACACAAATCTTTTATTTTTAAAATAACAAAATTGCATCTACCCACAAAAAATCTCAAAATCTAAAGGTACCAACCATTCGGACCAGTGTAGCACTGGTGGGAAGTGGTCATCATCGACTCCATTGTTTCTGGCATAACATTATACCAAACGACCTAATAAGACAACACTATGTAAGGGGTAATTTTGAATTTACCAAACAGTGCACTATTTTGACGTCAACGCTCCAGCCATTTCAAGTCGCAGATTTTCAAGCAGCCGTTGCTTTCATAAGAAAAATTTGGTACTGTTCCTGGTATCCCCAAGACATGATGTCTTAAGCCACTCGGCAACCTTATATAAACCCCAGAAATGTTATAAGGATATTACGGGCACCATTTTACAAGGCCATGCGTCATGTTAAAGAATTGATTGTTCGAAATATCTTTCTTCTTTATAATATTTGTATAACTGATAATCCTGGACAGAATATGCTACATCGTAGTAGATCGTCGATGATGAGTAATTTTATCGTTTATTGGCTAAATTGCTGTCGAATACTTACCAAACCGACTGAATCGCATCCTTTGGCATCTTAGTAGATATTAGTCTTAAATGAGCTTAAATATTAACAAATAAATATTACGCATAAAAGAGCTAGGATTTTCCGTTTCTATCCGTTGCGTTTCATATAGTATAATCAATAAAAACCCAATGTTACGTTGTGCCCCCTTTCACCCCTATAACAGTGCGTAATGTTTTACTAAAACCCTTCCCCCAAGTACATTTAACTGAGGAAATGTGAATGTGTACGTAAAAGTTATAAAATCATAACACTTTAAATGACTAAAAAAGTCGTTAAAGACATCAGTGCTCTATCTCCTACCATTTTAGAGACTATAAAGTACAAAGGAACATACAAACAAACATACTTCCATTATATATATATAGATTGTGTTATTATAGGATAAAATATTGTCACACGTGAGCTGAAGTAACGTTGCAACGCACCGAGTGGTTCGCAACCCAATAGCTGTGTCAGCTGAATATATTCAGAGTAAGTTTTGAGTTATTCCTAATGCGTACAGATTTTAAGTAACAAGTCAGTTTTTAAATGATAAATATTATAAATCGACTATACAATTATTCGATATACACAAATCATTCGAATGATCTAACAATATTTGTAACAAGTGTAACTACAAAACCTTGAATAGCCACCGATATTATTAAGTTAGTTATCAAAAGGGACAATCAGGAATAACTACGAATAATCTATGCGAATCGTCGATCGATTACGAATACTATTGTACTACTGATGTCGTTTGCAATAGATAAAGTTACATTTTCCACTTCGTCTTTAATACCACTTATTGTGAATAGCAGCTTCTAGAACAGAAGAGTCGAAAACTTAGTTAATATCAAGTTGTTTCCGTCGCTATCTTCTCTCTAAGTCTCTGTTTAATTTCATTTCTTCTTTGATATTCCTTTTTGCTAATTCTTATTACTCTTTTGAACTTATTTTTACTTGTGATTTTATGTTTATCGCCAACTTTTACTGTATTTTGACTATTATTATTTTCACTATCAACTTTATTTTTTTTCTTTTCACTACTATTAAGATCATCGTTGTCTCCTGTTATAGTAGCAGGTTCCGTTTCAGGCGAATGTATCCCAAACTCGGATCTTTCGTTCAAATCCTTAAAATCGTTGATATTTTCCCGCGACATTTTGTTGAATATTTTCAAAAATTGCCAAAATTCTATATCGCCCCCTTTTATATTATTTTCGTAAAATTTGATTAGTTCAGGGTCACATTTGTGTTTGTTCACAACTGGTTTTGGCTTTTTGTATCGGTTAAGATTAGTATTACTATCATCTGGAATGTTTTTCTTATCCATTTCAACAACTCGCGAATATTTTTTCTTGCCGTACTCGATATCTGAAACATTTTTGCCTCTAGGCTGCACAAAATCTTTCATTTTATGCTTCCAAACTTTCTTTTTAAACGGTTTAGACGTCGGATCGTGCCTGCGATAGTGCAATTTCAAAGCCGATAAAGTCTGACAAATCTTGTCGCAATTCTCACACGGAAAAAGCATTTGTCTTTTATATTTCTTCGCTAGTCGATACAGTTTTTTCATTCTGCTTAAGTAATCGTTCGACTCTATTTTGATGGATAGAATTTCATCGATATCAAACTCTGGTAGAATAAACTGGTCAACATTATCGATTTTTGTGGTCCGTCTTTCGACTATCCATTCGTTTCCCTTCTTAACCAACTTTGTTTTCGCGATTCCTGTGTCTTTTAGTTTTCTATTCTTCTTATCTATAGCAATATACGCTTGTTTGTTCAAATGTTTAACGCTGGGTATAACATCTATATCAGTGATGGATTCACTGTTGACTTTATAGCAGAATCCGGGCCCATTTTCTGATTCTTTATCAAGTATTCTAGTACTGGGTATAGTCATTTCAATATCGTGTTCAGTTTTCATATGATTTACAATGTTTGATTTTGTGGCAAAATCACAGAGAGGACATTTCTTGAGAATGGTCGAATTGCAAACCTCAAAATGATCTTTGCAGTGATCTAATAATTTTTCCTTGGATGTAAAGAGCTGTAAATCAAAAGCAATTATTACTGAATGATTACTAAGAAAACAATACTTTAAACTTCATTTTGCAATGTAAAAATCTTACCTTAAAACACACATAGCACTGATGTGTATTAAGTTTTATTTTCCTATACTCGTCAACATTTTTTTTACCGCTACAAGAGATCTGATCATCGTCAAATCGTTTTTTATTATTGGACTTGGACCGTAGAACTCTACTTGTATTTTTCTCAACATTCCCATCCGTCGTACCGTTATTTTGAGACTGTTTTAAATCGGATACTTCTTTAATAGAAGATTTTAGTATTTGCTCTTTTGCCGCTTCTTCGTCCGTTTTTGTATCTATCTTTTCCACTGAGGTATTGAGACCATCACTTTCTTCAAGTGTTATTTCACTTTCTCCGGATTGCGAATTAATAATATCATCTCCTTCATTATTAATATCGTCTTCCTTATCTATAATTGCTTTATTTTCATCTATTTGATTTGTTTCCACTGTGTCTTTAAGACTGACTTTATCCAAATACTGTATTGAAATCTTTTCCGGCCTCATTTTCCTAGCTTTTCTGATTCTTTCATTATATTCCAGCCTGGTTTTTTCAATCCACTTAACTTCTTTTTCGTTTCTAGTTTTCAGCAAAAGTTTATCGACGCATTTTTTTGCGTATGATTCACAGGCTTTATCTATTTCGTGCGTTTTGTTACCTACGAAATATTTTTCTTTAAAATACTAAGAAAAAATTAGTAAGTACTAAAAGAAATTTTACTCGATTTTAATATGCCACTTGTGATTGATAAGCAGACATCTATTAATAACATCAAAAATTGCTTAGAGGATACACATTAGATTACACATGTGATATATGAGACATATTTATAACAAACAGTTTAATTATTAATTATAGGTCGTTCGTATTGTTATAGACTGCAACTACATGGATTATATGAATTTCGATAAAGACGTTACATCTCAAGAATAGTCTAAAGAACGTAATAACCAACTTTTACATCAAACACCCAAATAGAAAAGTAATAAGGCGTTAACTTACTTGATTTTTCTTTTCGTCCAACTATATGTCCTATAAAAAGTTCATCAAAATTCTTCTCCGATGGGACTCTTTTCTGCTTTTGAGTAATGCACCGAGTAATATCTTCTGAAAGTACTGCTCTTGAATATTCTAAACATTGTTCTTCAGATTCAGATTCCGAGAAACTGTCAGAATTAATACTATTGCTTTTATTTTTATTTAAAAGCGATGCTTTGATCTGTGCTAGACATTTTCGTTTTGGATAGCGTGTATTATTCACGACGCCTACTGCTTTTAATTTTTTTATGACTGTCACCTTTTTTTGGTCTAGTATTGTTTTGATATGTGCCAAGCTTTTTTCTTTAGGGCTTTTTCTATAGGTTACATTAACATCGTCTTGTCGTTTTTCATCTTCAAATGTACAATACTTTTCATTTGTGTTTATTTGAGAATCATCATGTTTTTCAAGTGATTTTGTAAAATTCGGATTTTCTATTTTTTTTCCATCGATCTTATCTTCTTCTGTAACGTCTTCAGTACTTATGTCTATTCGAACACCATTGAAGTGTGACATACGTTTTTCTCTATCACTATTTTCTATTTCACATTGTTCAGACTCACTGATTTGTGATTTAATATGTGTATCAGCTACAATGTCTACAGAATTATGACAAGCATGTTTCAAGTTTACGTTTACAGATACTTCTTTAATCGGAATGTTACTGTTCCCCAAATTTACATTTGTATGTGAGGATATTCTTAAATCGTCACTGTCTTTGGAAACTGGTTGAGATGAATTATTAAGTACATCATCATCTTCTAATCTCTCAGTGTCTTTGGTCTGAGCAGTATTTGTATTTTCCTCTTGAACTGTATTACATTCCTCTGTACTAGTATCTGTTATATCAATTTGATCTGCATTTGTATAGTTGTTTGGATTTATTGAATGCAATTCTAAAATAAAAAGTATTAAGATATTTTATAGTTATAGGAGGCAGATATGGGGTGTAAAATACAATGTGTGTGTGTGTATTTAGTTAATAATTGGGCTCACCATCTAGTAATTCCTCCTTTTCAATTTCAAACAACTCAAATTCCGGTGTACCTTCCTCATCTAAAGGTTCCATTTTGATGGCAGTTTCAAGTGTTGGTGTTCTGAAATCATTCAAAACACCTTGTAAGAGAACTTCCGTCTTAAATCTACAACCCGATCAATTGTTTTCGCAGACTAACTAAAATATCAATGAACATATTTGAGATTTATGAATATAAATATGCTTACCCAATAGACGCTGTAACCTTATGCGCCTGCCACAGATGAATTTTCAACCAATTATCCTCTTTGTATTTCCTTGCACATATTGGACACTCCTTATCCTAGAAAATGGTTTTTTTTTTTTCAAACATTTACTCGGAAAAAATTATTATTTTTCTAAAAGTTTTACATTTTAAATTCACGGTTCTACTTTATACAGAGCTTGAAAGGCTAACATAATAAACCGTTATACTCAAAAGTGTGGCTTTATTTCCTAGTTCGTTAATTCTTTGCTAGATTCGAATTTCAAAAATAGATAATAACTCTATACAACTCATGTTCAAATCATAGGTATAAGTGTATTTAAAATTGATGAGCGCCAAATATTTGATTACCCATCGTGTGTTATGCCCCTTTATGTGTTTGATAAGGCCCGGTTTATTCCCGCACTCGAAGTCGCACATATCGCATATATACTTCTTTTTTCTCCGCGCATGCTTTTTTCTTATGTGCACTCTGAGATAGTTTTTATTGTAGAACCTAAGAGAAAAGACAGTAAACAGAAGAATTACTTACCTTCGTAACAACTTTCTGAATGTAACAATATAATTAGTCACAAAGCCATATACAAACAAAGTAATAATGTTCAATATTTATAAACAAAGTTCGAAAGCTAACAATTGATATATGTGCTCTTCGATGGTTATTCATGGACTTTTTGCCGACTTAAAAGTAACTAGAGGGCTGGAAATACTAGCAAATGGTAATAAATGTTTACCTAAAATACCTCAATGTTACGTAATTAAATTTTTACTTTTCTATATTTATTAAGTATCCAATATCTAGACAGTGGAGAAAAACACTGATTAGTTGCTCCATTCCTGGCGATACGTATGTTAAAAGAAAGGGAAACTGTAAAAAATGTACTCACCGCACGCCACAATAATCGCACTGCACATTTTTAACTCTAGCCACGTGTTGCCTCTTATGTTTTTTTAACCTCTCCTTCCTCGTAAACTTCCTCCCACAAACTTTACACGGATATTGCTTCTCAGGATAATGTATTATCGTATGCTTGTGTAAAGAACTCTAAGAAAAAATCAATAATAAAAATTATTGGACCAAAAATGCCTTATGGTATGCCATACAAATTCTATATATAAGATTGTATATAACATATCATCCTACCTTATCTTTATACCGTTTGTCGCAGCCGCTATAAGCACACTTATAGGGCCTCACGTCCACATGAGTAAGTAAGTGCTTTTTCATATTATATTTGGTGGACAACTTTAAACCACATATCTCACACTTGGTCACAAACTTTTTGTTGTGGCTCCCTTCCTGACAAAAAAAGATTACGCTAAAGAAAAACATTAAAATCACATTCCTAGCTCATTAGCTGTTGCTGGTATACGTTTCGCCCATAACATACCGACTTTGAATAATCCTATTAATATTATAAATGCGAAAGTTTGTGAGAATGTATTAGTAATGTTAGTTACTCTTTCACGAAAAAAACTACTGGACGATTTGAATGAAAATGTACAGTAATGTAGGTTACATATCAGAATAACATATAGGCTACAATTTGTAACGATTTTACGTAATTTTAGCCATATTATAACGAAATATGTCAATTAAGTCGCAAAAAAATCTACCCTCTGAGAGCTATCTTGTCGTACGCTGCCTAAACCAATGGACTTATTACACAAAAATGATGTACCGTAGGATTGTTTGTCTCGAGTAGTTCTAAATAAAAATCTAACGACTGCATATACATGTATCTATCTTTCATGTGGAAGCCACCATGACTAAAATAGGGTATTTTACACTATATGAGAAAAAATCTCAAAATATATGTACATTTGAGGTAGCTTAGGCAACAAGCAGGTGGAAAATTTTAGTTTTAGTTCGTAAAATTGCGTTATTAATTTTAT
>DWJZ01008709.1:0-11160 GCA_018249125.1 Asbolis capucinus
ACAGAAAAGTTTGACCTGGGTGGGAATCGAACCCACGACCTCCGGTGTAGTTGTCAGGTTCACTAACCACTAGACCACCCGGCCTGTCATGGAAGCCGGATAAAATGGAAGGGAGGATGACCAAAACATTCAGAAACAAACAGTATTTTTAATAATAATATTGCATTTACCTGCTCTAAAGTCAGTTCTATTCCAATGTGAATCATCTGTGAAAACACCTGCGCGAACCTGAGCAAGTCCTTCACCACTGATACCTGCAAATAAAGCATTTGTAATTTACAACTTATACTAAAGCTTGACACACGACAACTTAATAGATAATAAAAAAAATTACGTCAATGCATTATGCGATAAAATGAGAATTTCATCAACAAAGCATCGCAGTCAAATACATTTGATAAACACACGCTGATGTTTGGCGATTTAAGCACTAAAAATGACGTAATAACCTAGTCGTCGACCGTAATTACAGTTATGACCTATTACAGTCTAATTCCGACCGTAGGCATGGTCTCTAGTAGAATGTAATAACAGGAAAAAGTAACGACATCAGCAGACAACCCTGCGAGAACCCACTCACCCTATTCTCCAACCGCAACGTCAAGGCGTGTCTCCACAGCGCGAGGCAGCGGTCGAAGCGCGCCTCGTCCGCGAACACGGCGCCGCGAAAAACGACCGGGTGAGGCAGGTCCGGGCACGACCGCCCGAGCACCCGCTCGCGGACCGTCAGACCCTCCATGTGCATAGCGTGCGCGTTGCCGTGCAGCCGCTCTATGTCCTGGGTGACATCGAGGTCATCAGCGATACAAAATATTAACTATTTATCGAAATTTGGTAAAAATACACAAAGAACCCTGGTATTAAGTGAAATAACATAATACGATGACTATAATTTGTATTTTCAATGCTGTCAAAAATCCTATTCCCGGAATCCTTAAATTGATCTCTTTGATTTGTTTTGCCTGTATGAGCCTTTGTGCACGCTAATTTTAATAATGGCTGATCCCATTTTTCATTGTTAATGTTTTCACTAATATATTTTTTTAAGCTTTCATTAATATTTAGCGTTTGTTTTATTATCTGTACAAAATTAAAAATTATGTCTTTTTAAAAATCCGTTCTACAGCAATAGTGAAATTAAATGAGGACAGTCGCTCGTATAAAACAAAATCCCAGTCACTACCATATCCACATCATCACACGCATCACCGCATATCAAATGAACTACCTTCAACACTGAGGTGTATAAAATATTGGTCCTTCGAGCCGGATACGAACCACCGTCGTAAAAAAAACATTTAAATAAATAAATATCGCAGAACAACTCACACACGGCCATCTGATCCCAAACTAAGGGTTTAGCTTGTACTATGGTGATCAAACAACTGATAAACATACATATATATTTTTAAATACATACTTATATATATATTTACACCCAGACACACATAACAAACAGTCATGCTCATCACAAAAATTGACCTGGGTGGGAATCGAACCCACGACCTTCGGCGTAGCAGTCAGGTTCGCTAACCACTAGACCAACCGGCCTGTCAAATTGACATTTAATTAGTTAATTGTCAAGTTGACATTTAATTAGACAATAAGAATTCCATAAACCCTCACCCTCAACTAAAGATTGTCTACAAACCTGCAGGGTGGTGCTCTCCCTCCAGTTGTCGTAGGCGGGGATGGGGTCCGCGGGCTCCTTCAGCATCAACCCGTATCGAGTGTCGTAGCGCATCGTCATAGCGCGATGTAGGTACTGGTACGCCATCTGGTAAACACATTGAAAGTCTGAAGACTGAACATAAAATAGTAACCGCGAGACAAGCTGGTTGGTGGTTTGTGAACTGCAAGGCGACCCCTCGTTTTGGAGGTCCAGCATGTTCCCAGCCGAAACAGACAATTACGTGACAGGCAAATATTTTCCGGTCATAGGTGTAGGCGGCGGCAAAACGTTCTAGCACATGGATCCGACCCATTAACTATTTTATCAATCGAATTTGTTGCTCGCTTCGTCTCCCAGTGAGGAGAGATTCGAGATTAGTAGTACGTTTAGAAAGACGGATACAAAAAAAGTAATGGCGCCATTACAAAGGGGAGGGAGATTCAATCTCCGAAAATTGCATTTTGTTCTCGAACGGGTTTGTTAATTAATGTATGAGTATACTATTATATGAAAGTTTGTTAAGAATTTTGGATGATTGTATTTTGTATTTACTTTATGTGGTAACTGTTGAATGGATTATGACCAAACTTGGCACACAGGTATACCATATGTAAACGAACAGGATTATTATCAACGTATGGCGCGGGCACAGCCGCGGTTAGAAACTATCATAAAATATGATCGGTATCCTTACCCTGACGCAGTAATATTCCTTGTCGTTGGCGAAGGAAGCGCCCAGCAGCTCAAACGCCTCGATGGTCTGGGCGCGAGTGACCTCAGGCCTCGTCGCTAGTATCTCCACTACCGAAGCGCGCGCGCGCTCCGCTGCGCATTGCAACGGGGTCATGCCTGGAAGGGACATAACAAAATTATTTTAGTTACTAGTCTCCACCCGCGACTCCGCTCGCGTTTTACGTTGATTTAAAGTAGCCTGTGTTATACCACACTATAATCTATCTCTGTGCCAAATTTCATTCAAATCCACTAAATACTTTTTGCTAGAAATTACAAACTTAAATTTATCCACACATGAAATTCTCACATTTTCATATTAATAATTCCTACTAATAATACAATAGTCTAACCATTTCGATACATTTTCATCAGCATTTTCGAAAACTTTTTAGAATAAAATAGTGAACTACATAGCACTTAGTATATTTTAATTTATCAACAAGGAAATTATTGGATTTCACCGTTAATTATAAGATCTGTTATAATGACAAAGAACGAGTCTAAAATTATTTAAATTCATATAAAAAAATCTCCTCAATAAATCCTAACTATAATTTAATATTTAGTATATCGTCTACTATATTTTACAAATTACACCTAAATGTGAAATTTCCTAATACAAATTTATAAATAAATCCTTATTTATATATTTATAAATAAAACCTTATTTTATTAGGAATTGTACTTTATACACAAATGGACATACCATTCTCATTAGTGAGGATTTTGGCGTTGTGGTCGATGAGCGCGCACACCACAGCCGCGTGGCCGCATTCGGCCGCAAAATGTAGCGCTGTGGCGCCACACAGGGCGCGGTCATCAACACGAGCGCCACAATCTAACAGGAATTGAACCTGGGAACAAAAAAAATTTTACTAGCTTTTCTCCAAATTCATGAAATTGCAACATACTCGTATGAATTAAGATGCGTTCTTTAACTCTGTTTCACGTACAAAATCATTTATATATATATATATACAGGAAATATCACACATGCCCTGCACGCTATATTGATAAAAAGAAGGCTTTGTGTTAGTCAAGACTACAATCTATCTCTGTAGCAATTTTTTCCAAATTCCTTCAGTAGTTTTTGCGGGAAAGAATATGTAATATGAAAAATTTTTTATTCAATCCTCACAAACTTATAATATTTTTAATATAGTATGACTATGAATACTCCACCACAGAAGCCTATGTTTTTACGTTTATTTTAATTCGTTTCATTTTAATAATCCTAATTTGATGTTATAATCTTTATTATTGACAATAAAAGATTCCATGTATGACTATGCAATGAAATATTAGGAATTATTTAACAATTAGAATCTCAAAATCTATTTCCACGCCATGCACCTAGAATATTTCATCTAAGGATTAACTTTAAAAATTATTAATGTGAACACAATGTTCATACATCGTGAACTGAGTCCACATATTTGTATAAATTACGACAATCGTACTGGTTAGTTTTAAAATGTACATTATACACCATGTTACAAATATATTAACTTGATTAACAAACTTATAGTACATACAAAATTTACAAGTTTGTATAGAAAAATATCCAGATCGATTTTTTATCGAGTACATACACATTTAGCAGAAAAGAGACCACACCAACAAACCTACAGATCTTCCAACTATTTATTTAGTTTTATGTCATCTCTTAACAAAAAGATAAGGCATAACTTAATGCCTAATAACTTGTCCAGTCAACACTAGCGAATGTGGTAAGCATAAGGCATTATCACACTGTGGTCCAGCAAACCGCGGACAACGCCCTCTTTCGTGATAATTATTAGATATTCTTATTGACCTATGCCCCAATCATGGAATCATAAAGTTTTTCTAGCCGGTCAGTAATATGCAATGAATAAGGAATGATAACATCAGTCATTTGTATAAATAACCAGCGCTATGACCTAATAGATAAAATATTATAATCAGTATATTATTATAATATAATATCATACAATACATTTTAAGCCTTATGTTTATAGAAATAGGATTTATAAGTTAATGCATATAAAAAGTTATGCAACGATGTAACGAAACCTGCTTTCGCAAAGTCATTGCTTAGGTTGCTGTAACTTATAGATAAGATATGAACAATTGATGAAAAACCGACCTAGTGCATATGCACTTGCATATGATATTATACGCTAAATTGTCCGTAATTGTCTTAATTATACATATATGCAAAAGTTTGTGAGAATGGGATGGATGGATATTTGTTAGTCCTTCACGTAAAATCTGTGGCACCGATCAGGATAAAATTTGGCACAAGGATAGATTAAGTTCTGGAGTATGCCATGCCACCACGGAATCGGCGTTTATTAAAGCAAATAATTATCGCTCGCGTAGTATAAAAAGTAACCTATGTTCTATTTTTCACTATATAATATGCCAAATTTGATTCAGATCTTTTTTGCAATATTTGTGTGATAAACGTTCATCCATCCTTACAAATCTTTGTTTTTATAATATTTGCACAATACCATACCAGATCCATCCTCACAAACTCTCGCTTTAATAGTTTAGCAGGATATCTTACCACATCCAAATGTCCCTTGTACGAGGCGATCATAAGACACGTGTTGTTGTATTTATTCGCCTTGTGTATATCAGCGCCATGTCTGACCAGGTACTTGACTATGTCGAGACGGCCGTCGAAGCAAGCGGCTCGGAGCGGAGTGCTGAGTGTCTTGGTGGCGTGGTTCACGTTGGCTCCAGCTCGAACCAGCCGCTTCACTATCCCTAAATGTCCGGCGCCTGCGGCACACCATAGTGCCGTTGCACCTGGAAAGATTGTTATTTAATTTAGTGAAAGGTTTTTTGAACGAGTTATACTACATAGGACTGAATTATTTTAGAGTGTATATTTGAAAATGCAGAATACACTCCAGCTGGAGTGCTGGACATCGTCGCTATGTGTCGCTGCTACATAGTCAATATGAAAAGTGGTAAAACAACAACAAAATGGAAAAGCTATTTCAAAGTTATTTTAAATATTATAATCCTTTGAAGAATTGAAAAGCACGTGGTATTAACCCTGCGGACTACTAGACTATGAAGAGTACCATATGATGGGATGTTCGGTAAAAAAATGAATTTGCAAACGATCTAGAAATACGTACATCCAGTACACATTGTAGATCCTCTTTATTTGTAGATTTACTAAAAGGACACTCAGTAATGATAGGGAATAGCCAAACAAAATGCCAAGTTCATATTCATAATAATATACCCGGAAGATAAACAAGAGGAATTCCTCGCAACAAATTGTAATGGACCGCTTATAAGGTACGTGTGAATTATTCTGAGGAAATTTATTAACATATACGTAAATATTACGCGTGGGATAATAATTATATTTATATGTCCCCCAACGTGTAGACAGCGTCAGACAGAGGCGTCAACGAAACTTTTGGCTGAAGACATCATCACGTCATCAAACTATGTCGATCAATTTGTACTTCTACAAATTAACGAATATTATAAGCTTACTACAAAAAAATTCCATACATTGAAGACGTAAGAATAATACAGAGTACAAATAGCCAACAACAGAACAAAAGACAACATTAGTTACGACTAGCTACAGACTAGTTGCAAAAAAAATGAAAATTAAGAAAGTAAGAGCGGGAAGTGAAGAAAATAACTCAAAACGAAAACTAGGTCTTGAAAATGTGTTACGCCATTAATAGCAATCCGTGAAACAGCACATGACTAAACTTGGCGAAGTGAGACATCCTAATCGATTTCTAGGAAGAACAGACACATTGACTGCCCAGGGCACAATGGGTGCGCGACGATTAAAACCGGGATCGCGAGAATGCCAAACGAATTTATAACGTCAAAGCGAATATTAATTATGATAAATCATATGAAGACAAAGAGTCTTCTGGAGCAAAGCCAGAAGTGAAAAAGTAGCGACGCGCGCGACTCTTCCCGTTTCTTTGTGTACAAACGGCGATCTGTAAATAGCCACGTCACGTGCGAGGGTCGATGCGTAAAAAGTCAACGTTCTTTACGAGACAACGCAACCCTTTTGAAATATTCTGGAAAAATACAACGTCACCGACATCGAGACGTTTCTGGAAAATTATCCCAAAACTACATGTACATACCCCTGTATGTGAAACGTTTTCTGGGTCAATTCGGACAGCAAATAGAACATGCAGACTTTTCTATTGGAAACTTAGAATTGGCAGTCATATTATGGGCATAATAACATGAATTTGGATAAAAAAATGGTTTGCTGTCAAGAAATGTGCATACTGTATATAAATGGATAGTTTAGGTAGAAGTTGCTAAAGATGGTCTATCGAAGAAAATCTCTACCGAACATTATGGGTAGCAATTTTTGAGATCCAAAATCTAAGTAGATAATATCCTGAGATCCTAAGTAGATAATATTCTGTGAAATTAATATGCTAAACCTTGGCTGAATTAACAAGTACATAAAACCGTCTGCTAATGAGTTGCTTAATCAATAACGCTCCAAATGATAAAGTAGATGATCCAGCTTCGCCAGAGAACCTTATGTAACTATATGCCGCAATAGAGCAAAGGAGAGTATGTAACAAATAACCCAATGCGGACAGGAGAACTTTAGTGAATGCATCAACGCAATTTGTATATACAAGTCACGTACCTAATGGAATACTCTATTAAAGTGCTATCGGTGTCACAGTTTTCTGTAGCAAACGATAGATGACAGGGACAGATATCCTGGCTGTTATCGCAAAGACACTGTTTAAGGTAACGCACGTGTACGTGTACGAAACCATTTCCCTAATACCCTATGAATATAGAAACCTGTCCTTAAAATATAACAATTGCACTTCACTTGCAGATTCGTTTATAAACATACAAAAGAAAAATCCCACCGTATATTTTGGGTTATATCTCGTAGCGTCTTCGATCAAAGCTTTTAGTTGGATTTTTTTTTCAATAATATCGTTATATTTTAACCATTTTACACTAAACATTAACAAATTTTATACGTTAACTTTGATAAATATATACACAGGCTTTCCCCATGAAATCACTCTATCGATTGGTGAAATCCGCATAAAAATCCATTTGTGAGTTTATCGCGGGCAAACAGACGCGGGCGATCTTTTTTTCATAGTTGTGATCATGTATGAACTCGTAGTGATCATGTATGAACTCGTAGTGATCATGTATGAACTCGTAGTGATCATGTATGAACTCGTAGTGATCATGTATAAACCAACGACTGCAACTTCAGGCGACTATTGTGCGGCAAATGCAGTCGCATGTCGAACTCTGACAAATTAGTGATGTTTTCCGTTAAATAACACGATAAAAAATCATGCTCCAACAGAACATTTGAGACACATAAATAGAATCCTGAAATTGATCCTACACAATTGCGTTTCAAACGTTAAATACTATTTCTTAAGTGTTTTTCACATTACGCTGTTCACAATTAAAATAGAAATTGTCAAATATCGTGTCGTGCAGTATTCGTCGCGTTTGTAGCAATAATTAAAAAAAACATGAATTTATTTTGTTGTGGATGAAACATTTATTTTTGTTACAAACGTATGCAAAGTTTCTGATGGTGGTATATTATTGTGACAGGTGATCGCCTCTATATTATTCCGATACACCCTATACTTCATAAACTTTATCGGTAAGACTTACTGAGAGCTCCAACTATTTTGCTTATTCTATAGTAAAATATTACACTACATACTATAATATAAAATCTTATCCTAGTGGGAAGGTTTAGAGGAAGGGGGTAAGCCATAGATGAGGATGCATATAAATTATCCTGGTGTTTTCTTCACCTTCTGCAGCGCAAAGGACCACTCATGATTAGAGATGCCCCGGATACATAAAACATTGAACTGGTTGGTCGACGTGTTCATTTATTTTATTGTTGTATAATAAATATATATATATATATTGTTTTATATAATATATATATTTTATTGTTGTATAATATATGTATATATATTGTTGTAAATGTAAGATACTTTTGAAGTTATACCTCTTTTGTGTAAGAAAATTAATGTAAGTAAATTTTTACTTTACGCTCGCAAACCGTCACAATAACCGAATCCTTGAAGTTAGCTTATTAACATTTTAGTTTCTTTTTTCTATTCTTAGTGTAGTTTTTTTCTACAAACGTATAATAAATGCGATAGATACAATTTTTAAAAATATTTTTATCTTTTTGCGTCAAAGAACTTACGTGCGTACTTAACACACACGTTTTTTTAATATTCAAGTACATTTTTTATTTTAAAAAAATCCTTTTTCATCCATAAAACAAAAGTTATTCACACATTATATTCCAATTCCATTATATCCAAATTTTAAGGCCCGATTCGCTTTTACAAATAACTGCTAATATTTATAAATTAATCATTTACGATAAGAACAGTAAATTGATAATATGAGATATAATAACATTAATAACAAACAATCGCTCTTTGATATATGTATGGAATGTCACATTAAAGTCATAAACGTAAACAAATTAAGTTATAAGAACAATGTAAAAGCTCTCCATACTCGAGGCGAGCTTTGCACCCCGTATACAATTACAGTGCTGCCTACGTACACGACGCAACTTGACGTTTCCTTTATTCCTCCCGACAATGACACATGAAATGTGGCCCGGCTCCAATATCCTTATAACATTTGTGGCCCTCACGTGAAAAACGGTTGCCGACCCCTACTCTGGGTCACGAGTTAGATCCTTGCCCAATAACGAGCCGGTTTCAGGGTGAAACTAAAGTTTTTAGTTAAATATTAAGTTCTATCGTTTTAGTTACAATTGCATCAAAATAAAAACTTTAACAGTTATGGTAACTTGTTCCTAACATTACAATTTAACTGTAACCTACTTGGCATGCGGATCAAGAGGTCCCCAGTTCGATTCCTCATACCCCTACCAACTATATGGAAGATCAATAAAAACATTAGATACTAGTTTCCGCTCGCAGCTTCGCCCGCATTGTAGTTACGTTGATAAAAAGTAGCATAGTATTATTCCAGACTATAATCTATCTCTGAGCCAAATTTCATTCAGATCGATTAAGTAGTTTTTGCATGAAAGAGTAACAAACATGCATCCCTCCACATACTCGTTATAATATTAGTAGGACCATTAAACATTATTAACTAAGTACATAAAATAATAAATAAACAAAGTTTTCCTACCGGAACTATTTATTATGCGCATCAACTATTATAGTACGACCTTACCAACCATTTGACCTACAAATCAAAATGTCCCGCAAGGCCTCGGTTCGATATCACACGCCCCTGTTATTTCCAACCCAGTTATGAAATTACAAGCCGACACTTGCGTATCTATTGTCTCTAGACCAGGTTGGGACGCAGCCAAAAGAAACTTCAACCCTGGTACAGCATGACATTGGTTACACGTTACGCATCAATAATAATTTTGTTATTTATTGCATCGATAACGGAGTTTTTAGAACGATTTAGCAACCCCACAGTTATTCAATCCTGAAAACCTTAAGATTCGTACGTAGGCTGAAAAAATGCTATATAGTTTAGAAAAAACATTATCGAACTCGAATATAGCGCTACCCCTACAAAGTTCGATTGAGAAGTAAGAAAATATCATCAATCTTTGTCTAGCTTCTTAGGAGTTCAGAAACAAACGTTGCTCCCGTTCTAAATTTTTAACAGAATAATATGGCAGCTGATTTTCCGCAATAAACGTCAATACAAACAACATCTATGACCCAAGAATAAACCTGTATGTCAACTAAATATATCTTTCGATCGGAACTCGCTTCAAAGACAGTCACTCCAAAGTAGTCTACAGAGTCGTTCATATGTTTATTTCACCCATCCCCATTCCACGCCTCGTCTTTTATCACCCGTATCGCAAGGACTGGAATAAGTTGCTCGCATCGGTGTTTCCATTCGATTACAATGTAAATGTCTTCAAGTAAAGAGTGAATAGGCTTCTACTAAGTTAGTGCGCTTTACCATCAAAGCGCATTACCACCAGGTGAGTTCATACTCAAGCATTATCTTAAATATGGAAAAAAATATTAATGAAAGATAATTTAAACAAACAAAAACAGAATATATACTGAGAGTAATGCAGATTATTTAGTCCCTTCTTACAAACTGGTCTTTCGCCGCTATTATCGCAAATACCTATAAACAAAGCAATTTACAATTCTGAGAAAAGAAATACATACAGTACAGCTTTTAATCTATCTCTGTGATCCGAGTATTTTGAATCATATTACACGCAAATTCAACTTTGAAGCAATGTGGTTTTGACCAAATTTCATTTGAGAACAGAAAATATTGTGAAAGAAATTAAGTAAAATGTAAATCTTCATAAAGAGATTTCATAAAAAATAGCGAAAAAAAGTGCTTTTATGAAAGATATATGTAAGTAGTACAAAGGGTATCCCGAGAAAAGAATATTATTGGTTCAAACTATTTTGTCGTACAAAACATTAAATACTTAATAAAATGTTCGCATACGAGTCCCATTAGGACTTGCCAAGTTTTTCGTTTTAAACTTTTTTTAAAGCTGGCAATTCCTAAAAATATTTACTAAATACTTCTCGGTAAATCACGCAATAACTTCCTAAACACTACCATACATCAAACATACTATTTCCGGATACAAATAATGTCAGATGTCTTGTTATCTTGCCGACTGCAGGGTTGCCAGAAGATAGGAAATATCTGAAGTCTTAATTAATCAAGGGAGG
>DWJZ01008710.1:0-11158 GCA_018249125.1 Asbolis capucinus
ACAAGGTGATTTAATTATAATATTATAAATCGTAAAGGTTTTTGAATAATTAAAAATAATAATACAATGGCGAAAAAAGCCACACTCAGCGGGATCCGTTGTTGTTCCACCTTCTTTCTTTCTTCTTAATTGTTTTTCTTTTTCCTTGTGCTATTCCTAGCGTAGCTTGCTTTCGAAGTGAGGGGCGAGATTCGATTCCCGCGTTTGTAATAGATCAATGTTCTCGGGTTTTTTTTGCATTGTGTTTATTGTCCATGATGCCCCTGAGCGATTCAATCTTTTTTAACCAGCCCCATGCATTCAAATCTTTTGCTTCAGATACTATAATATGATGAATGTCATTACGTCAATCTCTACCAATATGCATTGGAGCACCTGGTGGAATAGGCTCTTGGCCTCTTTAAATATGAGAAGAGACCCGTGCTTGACCTGGGTCATAAATGGGACCAATAAGAGGAATTCTTGTTAACAAAACTGATAATTTGATTTATTTATCACAGTGTCGACTTGATTGCGACCAAGAGAGACTCCGTTAAAAAGGTACTTGACTTCATAATTTAAAGTCGAAGTCAAAGTCACATTGTTTCACCATAAGAAATCCAGTCCAGTTATCGAAAGAATAAGAAGAAAGGAAAGAAACTGCAGTAAAAAATTACTTGCTTCTCATAAATCTTCTTCAAGAAAATAGCGAAATGTTAACACGTTATAGTGTTCAACAGTTTAACAGAAATAGTTGAAACGAAAGTTTTGTAGTTAGTTTGACACAACAATAAAATTGTGTGACAGGGTAATAAATTTGTGTGACACACGAAAATTGTGCGAATGTTTACAATGTGATTAGTACCCGCAACATGAATTACAACACGTATACAATTAAATTGGGGCTAATTCAGAATTCATTGTATCTCAAACTAACCACGCAATTAACGCACGCTGGTTGTTGACTGATTGTATATTTTTCGATCATTGTCTTTGTTAAAATGGCTTAATAAGTCAAATTCACACAACTATGATTATTATTCGTAAGTACCATAAAATAAGTGATTTAAGAATCAATACCCGATCCCGATGCTATCTAATATATCGATAGATAATACCAACTTCCTTTCATTGATTTTATTTGAGATATATAATATGTAAGTAACATTAGGTCAGAGGAAAAAAAAGCCCGAAGAAAAAAAACTTCGGGAATTCTTTTTTAAATTTTATTTTTATTATACAATTTATCAAACACAAACGAAATAAATTTATTAAATACAAACGAAACTAATTTATTTAATTTATCTTTAATGAAATAAATGGTTTGCATTTTCAAAAACGTTACAAAATGTGTTCATAGGCCGGCCTTATCGGTAAATAGCGATATTTTTCAGATAACCCTTGGGACGAAATTAGTAAGTGCTTAGTAGGAGTAGTAAAGGTTAATACATATTTATCATATCTAAATAAAGTATAATATAAATTACTCTTATAAAAGTTACCCTCAAGAACGCTTACAGAAAGTAAAGAAAGAAAAATAAAAACGTCTTTATTATTACTTTTTTACTGGTGTCTTCACGTGGTTTCACCCGCGTGGTAGGTATGTATGTTGATAAAAAGTAGCCTATGTATTAATCTAGACTATAATCTATCTTAATGACAAATTTTATCCAAATCGGTGCAGTAGATTTTGCATGAAGGAGTAACAAACATTCATCCATGAATCCTTACAAACTTTCGCATTAAAATATTAGTAGAATCATATACTTTTTTCATTTGTTTAAATCACTTTTAGATTTTGTTATAAGATTGTCATTTAAGAGCTCGGTTGATAGACGGACGGACGGATGAACGGACATAGAATTCCTCGTTTAAATATGCATATTTGTAAAGTTTCTTTCAGCTATAGACTTCAAAATACATCTATGAAATTGTAGAATTCAGATGCTATGAAATATACAGAAGCACTAGGCATGTTATAGAATACTAATGTCATTCTAAATGTCAGATTACTAAAGGTTTTGTTGTAAACATTTAAAATTTAATTTATAATATGAAAATTTTCAGTTCAGTGACTAAATTTACAGCAAGAATATGCTCTGGGGTATCGAAAAGATTGTGAGTACTTAGAACATTATATAGCTTAAATAAATATAATTGTGCATTTTGTCTGTATTCAATCTGTATAATATTACTTCCTTACTAATACTCGTATTATGAATATTAAAGTAACTCTGTTACTTTATCAAGTCTACACTCTTAATTATTACAAATGTCAGGTCATGCGATATATAGTCGGAATTGCCGTACTAGTTTCGGACCTGTTGCTACCATTATTATAATAAATATTAAGATGGTAACTGAATTTGAATCTCTTTTAAGTAAAAAGCAAGACGAAAAAAACTGTTGAGATGCAATGATAAGGTTGGTCTGTCGAGCAAGAGGTCCTGGAACCAAATTCAGCGCACACCTCAAATTTTCAACGTTATCTGTATATTAGAAGTTGATTGGTGTGGTGATGAAAAGCATCGTGAGGAAACCTGTACTCTACGGTGTATGAAAACCATCGTGAGGAAACCTGTACTCCCGAGAGTCCATAAAGTTCTCAAAGGTATGTGAAATCCACCAAACCACTTGGACAGCGTGATGTGCTATGGTTTATACTCCTCATATTGTGAGTGGAACGGTGCCCAGTAGTGGTACAACGGGTTGCAACGATGAATGATGCAAAACATGCTTTTTAAATTTTATTTCAGGATGTCAGACAAATGCCCTGCACTATTTGAATGTGGTCCAGATTTGCAAGATAGAGGAATTTGTTCTATTGAACCTTTTGACCCTGAAAAATGTTATCCCGAACCACGAGTGGTGATAGTAGGTGCCGGGATGGCAGGACTGTCTGCAGCCGCCAGGCTGTCCCAAAGGGGCATTAACAATATCACTGTCCTGGAAGCTTACGAAAGGTTGTAATTATTTGCCAGGCGTATCGTAAATACCGGTAACATAGCATTTTTAGCTATATAGGGGCGGCTTAGAGTACAAACCCCAATCCTATGCTGGCCTATAAGGGTGTTGTAAAGCTTCGCGGAAGGATGATCTTTTTGTGAATCCCATTTGGCTTACTACCCTCTTGCTTGAATCAGCAGCCAAACGATTCTTCAGGTTCCAGCTGGGCTTAAGTGCCAGTTCTCCCGTTTTCTGCCCGTCCTTCAGTCATCCTCTTTCCAATTCTTCTTCTTTCGCTTTCCTGGAGTGGTATGTTGTTGGTATATCTGGGGTCAGTTGCTGTTGTTATTGATCCCAGTTACATTAGCAATGTACTGTTTCCGCACATATGCGTGTCTATTACTTCCTTCCTGGCAGGCAACGCATTATTAAACCTCAGTCTGGTATTATTCATGTCCATAGGCATCAATGATCACTTATAATCAGGTGGCCTTTCTGCTCGTTTACCTGGTTATCACCTAAAAATAAATAAAAATAGTGTAATATACACAGTTCATTATGAATCAAGTTTAAAATCGTATGAAAAGGATTCGTGTTTATATATGTATTATTCCCCGTAATAATTTCGTAAAGTAAATCTTACGGTATTGTTGATTTAACCCGTTCACGGAATTCCATTGTTTATCTCCTTACACCACGGTCAGAACTTCACTATATTTTAATGGGGCTATCTCGTTCGTATAATTATACAAACGAAAAGGATTATGCATATCTATCCACAATTTCTGAGAAACTGGAGAACATTAATTATTATAAATTATAAAAAGGATTATAACGTGTAGCTACAAAATATTATGTTTAAGGCCGACTAAAAATGTATTTAACACTAAAGATGCACTTTTCAGACCTGGTGGACGAATTCATTCTTGTTGGATAGGTGACATAGTTGCTGAACTTGGTGCACATTGGAGACCGGAAGGCATCGCCAAGAATCCAGTATACGCTATGTCTGCATCTGAAAATCCTCCGCGACCTGGAATCCCAGCAGTAGACCCACCTTTAGGTCTTTTCAATAGAGCTGTTGGCGGTAAAATGCCATTCCCTCCAAGTATTACTGCGTATCATAAATTTCGTCAGATTGAAGAAGAAGCTGCTCAGATATATTGCCTCGGTGGCAACAAACAGCAAGGTTCATTGATTAATTTTATGAGTCTCAGAATCCAACAGGAACTCCACGAATTTCCAGAAGAACAGCAGCATGACGCAGCTAGAATTATGTTCGGTCTGACACATATGCTCAGCTCGCGGTGCGGAGACGACACAGCGTTGTTATGTGCCGATCATTTGGGTTGCTTTATGAATATGCCAGGAGGAGAAGTGCGCGTGCCATTAGGATTGGTAGGAATATTAGCTCCTCTCTTACGTCAAATACCCGAAGGCTCTATACGTTATTGTAAGCCTGTAAACTGTATATATTGGGGAACATCGCAAAAATCAGGTTACCGAGCGACCGTTTACACTACAGACGGTGAAGAGTTTCCTGCAGATTATGTTATTATTACTGTTTCTTTAGGTGTGTTAGGTCACAACGCGGTGAAACTATTTTGTCCTGCATTACCAGCATCTAAAATAGACGCGTTGCGATGTTTGGGTTTCGGTTTCTGTAACAAGATATATGCTGAGTATTGTCGGCCATTTTGGTTTTGGCATAACGGTGATTTGAATTTCAAATATCCAGGCGGACTTTGTTCTAGACGTGATTGGACTCGGGGGATCACTGCAATAGAGACTGTACCAAACAGTAAACATGTGATGTGTGTTTGGGTAGTTGGGCAGGATGCTCTGGCTATGGAAGGACTCTGTGACCGAGATGTCGCTGAGGGTATAACAGATGTTTTGAGATGTTCGACAGGAAATTCGTTTATACCATATCCTGCGACTATACTTAGGTCACATTGGACATCGGATCCGTACTTTTGCGGGGCTTACTCTTACGATACTTCATGTCAGGATGGGTCAGCTCAACGTGCTTTAGCTTGTCCATTGCCAGGTCCCAGTGAACCTGTTCCTCCTATTCTGCTGTTTGCAGGAGAGGCCACCGTGCCTGGACACTTTGCGACAGTTGGTGGTGCTCGTTTAAGTGGTGTTAGGGAAGCTGAACGCATTGTTCAGTTAACTGTAAGATTTAAAGGACCTCCCTTGCCTACTGTTCAACAATTACCTACCGAACGAACTTGCTATTGAACAAGTGGTTTTTTACACAAGAAAACATTTAAAATATTATAATAATGCAGCCAAAAATTAAATGTATTTAAATATATTCTAGTTTCTCTTCTATTTCTCCTGTTAAATCATTTCCATCTGCTTGTTTGAAAGAGCTGCTGCAAGCAACTTATCTCCGGTAAGTTGGGTGAAACTTTCAGTTTTGATTGTCAAATGATACTGGCACAAGTTTTAATTCTGAATGGTATCTCATACTGTTCCAAAATTAAATAGAAATCTTGATTGTTTAACTTGACCGCTGTGTCTGCCATTGTTAACTTAACTAAAATGTAGAACCAGTTACTAAAGACTATGACAAATAAATTTAGTTGTATTTGTTATTAGGCAGTACACATGAGGGGTTTAAGATGGATCGAAGCCGCACATGAGAATATATTAGATTGATATATGAAAATGTCACAATTTTTATAGTCAATAAATCATTACGGAATAGCAACTGATCTTAAACTATGTATGTATTGCCCTATGTACGTTATGAATGTAATAGGTACTCACAAGATCAGACTTGATGATGATCCATGCAATTAGGACGAAATATCGGCGTAAAAAAAATTGGTACATCGTGAATACTTGTAACGGAAAATGATGACTACTGCTAATGCAATTTTTAAGATCACGTGCGACTCGACATCGTAGTGTTGCTAATTTTATAATCCAGTATACTTAAAAGAAAACTTGCAAGTGCTTTTTCAAAAGAGTAATATGTTGATCATATTTTTTCTCTTTTCTCAATATTTGGGGTCGGCGTAATGATTTTTCTTCCATTTTAGCCTATGTCTCTAGCTCTACACTGACTCTCTTAGAACTCATCTTCTTCCACACCATTATTTCTTTGGTCATCCATCATCAATCCATAATTCTACTACTGGCTTTGACCCTCCACTCACAATGTGAGGCGTACAGGCCAGAGTCCATCACGCTGGATAAGTGCGAATTGGTGGACTTCACACAGCTTTAAGAACTTTATATAGAACTTTCAAGAGTGTAGGCATTTTCGATTTTTTCCTTCGCCGTAGCAAATGATAGTCAACTTCTGATATGCAAATAGCTTTGAAATATCGAGGTGTGCGTCGCAGGATTTGATCCCAGAACCTCACGTTCGTAATCACAACCATGTACTATTTATTAATTGTTAAGATATCAAAAATAATGTCCTTCCATGTTCATATTTTATCCGTACTGCGGATTTGTTTGTGAAACTTCTCATTGCGTACGTAATTCCCGCGAGGAACCGTTTATTTATTATACCATTGTGGATAGCCGTTGTATAATATTGCGGCAGAATCGGATTATGCCCTTTTATTGCCCACTAGTTCTTTTGGACTACTTATTTGGGATATGCCAAGAATCTGTTAGATGAAAGGCATGTTATCTTATCACGCTTGTACAATATAATGAATTACCGGGGAACTTTATTTCTATAGGAAGTGTAAGGTACATTTTAAAACACTAACCTGCTTGTAGAATAAAGATACACAAGGAAAAGATATATTCATTTTTCTTTTTTGGATTATAGATAAAGTACAAATTTTATTTTTACGACTTCAAAAAGCGAAAGGTTCTGAATTCTATTTTTTATCTGTGTTTTATATTTTTATGTCACCTCAGAACTTTTTACTGAGTGGAGCGATTTTGTTTTTTTTTTTTAGAGCTGGTCCTCTTCGTGTGTCAAAGTTCCCTAGATCGATATCGAACCAGTAGGTTTTGAGTCTAATATTGCGTATTTAATTGGCTGACAACGTTGAGTATAATCTTCTCATTTTATCAGTTGTCGAAATAATAAAATAAAAAAATTAAAATCGTATATTGCCTAATTTTACAAACAAACACAATACCTAGTTCGAAGTTGGTTTTTAATGGTAAAAAGATTACGCACGTACTTAAGCATTTAAGTTTTAGTCACTCATGGACACATTTATTGTATAAATAAAATCATTAAGACATTAAGAAGCCGATTAGAAGGAAGAGTTTGGAGAAACGTTAGTTCGATGAAATATAAAAGACCTTTAATTTATCAGGAATTTTCCAGAATTATGAATATCTGGAATTTTCGTGAAGACTTTCTTGTTTTCTCCGTGAAAACAGTTTACTCATACAATGTAGTAAAACTCGGTAAAGACGTTTTCAAGTTATGACATGACCAAGGAAAATATCGATTTATTTGTCATACATTGACAGACCGGTTGGTCTAGTGGTTAGGGAACCTGACTGCTACACCGAAGGTCGTGGATTCGATACCCAGATCAAGCTTTTGTGTGATGAGCAGGAATGTTTGTTCTGTGTGTCTGGGTGTAAATATATGTAAATAAGTATGTATTTATAAACATTTATGTATGTTTATCAGTTGTCTGACCACCATAGTACAAGGTAGCGCTTAGTTTGGGTTCAGACGGCGGTGTGTGAGTTGTCCTGAGATATTTATTTATTATTATAAGCTTTTCCCGCGGATCTGAATGCATGTAACAGTTATCGTTATCTATTTCAACCACGGCATCAAATTTTCGGTATTTCCCAAACTCGCTAGAACATATTTCAAATAAAAATGTTGGATGACGAACTGCCCTACCAACTTTCATCCCCATTTTAAGGTTTTTCAAACTTTATTCAAGATAAAAGGTAACCTTTAATATAATCGTTTCAGTTGTTAAAGCTTGAAACCACAACAAGCAAAGTTACTTTCGTATGTTTATTATGAGTAAGGAATATGTAGCCTAATTAACAAAACTAACATATTTCGTTATACTATGGTACATCTAACTTGACGGCACATAAATTTTCTGCTCCTGCCCTTTTATCGCATCGAGTATTGTATACTATACCAACATACACATAGTCAAAGCGGAAAATAGTCCCTTTTTCGTTTCAATTACCAAGTATACTGGAGAAAGCGACAGATATAACGTATTGTGTCGTTACAATCGATATAACACTGTTTTAATCTCTTTGATTATGCTATACTTACGTACGGGTCGGCAACCGTTTCGAACATGGGGGCGACAAATGTTATAGGGGTAGTGGGGCGGGTTTCATGTAATAAATTGATGTAAAAAACATGAAATAATTTGATTTTAGCCTTTTCGGCTCTCTCTACCAAACAATCCATTCAAACATTAACCTGGCGCTGATATAACAAACCCTTATCCCGGTCTATAGTTTCTTTTGCCGTTTGCCACCTGTTCCTCTGTTTACTCGTATTTTTATCGTATTCTTCTGGATTCTAGTCACAAGAAGTTTAATACTTTCTATTTGTAACAGATAGCTACATTCAGTAGCCATAACTTTATTAAAAGAAATTTGTTGAGAAGTTGCAGGACATAAAACTAAACTAAACGCGTCCATAATAAAAAAAAAACAATAGCAGAAAAACAGACATAATGGAAATGACAAAAAAACACTGAACATACCTCGTCTTCTATCCACATCTACTCGCTGGTACACCACTCTTGGGACACTCTGTATAATATCGAGTATACATATACATATATTACACAATTTACACCTACATATGAAGTACATGCACACATTAATTTCACTTCAGTTTTAAAACAACATAAATCAGGAAGCTAATAAACCATTCTAATATACCTTATATAAAGTTACGTGTTTAGCTGCAAACGTGGAATTGGTAAATCTATGTACTTGGTATAAGAAATATTTTGAGAATAATATAACAAAAACATTTCATGTAAAATGCCGCCAAGTCAAAACCTTGAGGTCCTGCTCAGCTAGTGATTATATAAATATATACAACAAATTTCATTGTTAACATTCCAATGAACATATTAGTTATAGTAAATTGATCGAGAAATTTTTAGTTTATCCACACAAGTGTCCTTTTTATAATATTATCCCGTACAAGAAAACCGCGAGTTATTCAACACCTGTCAGTCGTAGTAGTAATATCATCAATAGCAGTATTAGGTACACATTATTATAAAGACACTTTCTGGAGTATAAATGGGTTTTTTCTTTCTTTTTTTCCCTAATAATTCTGAAACCATAATTCTGATACCACATAACGAGAGTCAATCATTTATTATATTAATGATGTATTCAGACAATATTAAAATGTATTGTAATTTATTATAGTATGCCAATTTTCAGGCCCCTAGTTTGAAAATTTTCGGAAGTCTCATTCCAACACCTATTTTATGGGTTTGGGGAATAAAATTTCCAAGTTTTATAAATTTTCTGTTGTATGTGTACTAATAGTAAGTAACATTCAAAATTTCAGCTTTTTAGGGCCTTGGGAAGTACCTTATGAATTTTGATGATCATCAGTGAGTCAGTGACGAAATCGGTGATTTTTAGATATCAATAAAACCTATAGTATAAAGTTTAAATAATTGAAACTTCATATGTTTTATAAGTGCGCTGGTGACATCTTATCCTGAGAATATTGTTTACCTGGTATAATCCAATCTCAAGATATGAGGGTTCGATAATTTGACGAAACGCTTCGAGAAAAGGTAGGTAGTGCCGTCACGCTTCGCACGCTCACCTTGGCGGGTCACTACCGTGACCGCAGATTACAGAGCGAGGGGAATAAAGCACCCTGTACTGCTTAGCGTAAAATAGGATTTGTGTCTGGGTGTGGTCGGCAATGTTGCCATCACAAATTGCCTCGTGCGAGGAAATAAATTCGGGGAAAAATTTTTCTCCTTTATATTATCTTCACAACCATGCCTCAGATTTCCCATCACATAGGCTTAAGTTCATTCTTGTCTTCTATATTGGTAGAATTTACGTGTTTTTCGGTAATTTTTCAGCAAATATTATATAACATTATCATTAATAGCATAAAGTCATTAGTATCTCTGTCTATATATAATGCCTAAACGACTAAACTACTGAAACATGAAGAATAAGGCTTTATACATTTTATCGCGAAAAAGCTTTTAGGACTTGAAATAGGGGATGAAAGTTTGTATGGGAGTCTGTCCGTATCTCAAATTCATAAAAAAAAATTCAGCTTGATAAACAAATAATAAAAGATTAAAATTATAAAACCCATTTTAATGTTCACGACAAAACCTGAATCACGCTATCGGAGTTTTCTATATCGTTAGCATATATACAAGTTCCAACTTACAGCTGTCGGAGCTCGGCCGCTCCCCAGGTGTATCAACTCGCCTGGCTGAAGATCTCTTCTTGCTAAAATATCTACATATATTAAACACGTCAAAGTAAACATCCTGCAATTTATAACAGCCGAGTACTAAGACGAAGGACGAAGATTGTAAATTTCTTGATCTTGCCATGTTTTACAGCCAATTTCCAATGTTTTTATTCATTTTCGTTGACTTTATCCCCTTATTAACAAATAGTGTAGACAGTTATAAATAAATTGGTACAATGCTGGTTAATATCTTGCCCCCATTGCATTGGAACGGCGAGATAGTCATCCTGTAGGTTATCTCATGGGACGAGACCGGTACTCAGCAGTAAGACATAAAGGTTGAAACCATTCAAATCTTCGTGACTAAGTATAATAAAATTATCGCTACTATCCAAATCCATAAAACATTCTAACGGCCAATCACGGAGCAATTAAATATTAGCTGACAAATTCTGCGGTTGAGCCTTATCAATAGATATCGAAATAAATTATAATGGAACTAGGGTCCGCCCGCTGTTACGCCCGTGTGTTATGCGTGATTTTTTCTTAATTTCTGAATAATTAGCATTATATTTCAAACAGTTTACCCAAAACTTTTAAAAATTAATCACTAAAACCTTCCTAGAAAATTGCTCTATCTATCAGTGAAAACGGCATGAAAATCAGTTTAGCAGATTTTGAGTTTATCGTGAACAAAACAGACGTGGCGAGAGCTTTATTTTTTAATGTAGAGTGTTAGATCGTTAAGAACAATGCAATTTTAAAACAATACAATTTAATCTAAATACAGTTATTTTCTAAAATCCGTTTTTATAAAAAAGTGCCAAAAAA
>DWJZ01008711.1:0-11157 GCA_018249125.1 Asbolis capucinus
AGATATTTACACCTAGACACACAGAACAAACATTACTGCTCATCGCAGAAAAGTTTGACCTGGGTGAGAATCGAACCCACGATCTTCGGTGTAGCAGTCAGGTTCACTAACCACTAGACCAACAGGCCTGTTGGCCGGTATATCTCTATTGTGTGTGTAATTAATTTAAAATACTAGTTTATTCAGTTAGTTAATTGTTAATCAGTAATAAATTTCATGAAACAAATTTGAAGAAAGAGCCCTTTTAAAAAAGATAAATAAAGGCTTATTTAGAACAGTAATAAGAATATCGTTTTATCTGCAGCATATGCAGAAAAACGGCCCATATTTTAGGTGTGCATATTGTGTTGTTTTGTATATACACCCAAATAAAAATTCCTGTTCATCACAGAAAAAAATGTATAAAGTTGAAATCGAACCCACCACCTCGACCAGTCTGGTTTACTAACCACTAGACCAACAGGACATTATATCAAGTGTAGCATATGATGCGTCACATATAATATCTAATCTCAATAATACCTAATGTGCAATAATAACGTTGTGGTCTTTAAAAAAACCTTCAGGAAAAATTTGTATCTTTTTATTACTAAAATGTTTTATATCATTGTGTCTAGTTTAATGAGTAACATAGCTAAAATACTGATAAATAACTAAGATATTTGCAATAATATTAAACCATTAAAAGTTAAAATCATTAACACTTCATAAATCCACCTAAACTTTTTTAATTCAAATAATTACTTTGATTCACATTCTATACCTATTTGTGCAAATTAAAACATTACGGCCCGAGATTATTTTTTTTAAATAAAATAGTGCTCTTTACAATCTAACCAAAATCTACCAAACCACCGCGTACCCTTAGGTGTGGTGGGTCTAATAGTAATTTGTAGAAAGTAAAAAAAAAGATTGCTTTCCTCGTCAAAAAAACATCATTATGTTGTGCTGCCTGACAGCACAGCAGACAAAAACCTAAGAAAATCTCGTGAGAGTTGTATAGTAAAGGCTGTGGTGAAATAACTAGAACACCGCAGAGCCAGGTAATTAAAACTTCGTTTACTAATCCAGGATTTGAACAAAAAAGTGCTTAATAATTAAGTCTGAAGCACAGAGAATGAGATGTGTAATTATAAAATTTTGACTTTCGTTAAGTGTCCTATGGGCTCCCAAGAAACAAACAATTTCCTATGATACCAAATACTATGATACCAAGGATTTGTTAACGTCATCAATTGAATAAAACTAGGGATTCTCTGCAGTTAAAATTCAATCGTTATTCAATTTATTTTAAATTGTCATTGGCTGTACTGAAATTCCCAAACATCACCGCGTCAAATGCACGGTAGTGTGGTTAATATCAATTTATAATTATATTTCGAAATTTAATGTATTTCCAATGCATTTTTATATAAAATAATAGTCTTATTCACTCCTTACCAGTGAAAACTTTGACTGTGGTAAATTTCATAGTCTTCCGTTTGCATAATTTTCTTAGAAAGGGTTACAAAGTTTTTACCTCACGTATTTATAACTATATAGATTTCTTGACACCTGTGTATTTTATTTTATCGAAAAAATTAATAGTTAGGACAACAGAAATTACAATTTAATAAAATTAATTATTTATTTTAATATTTATTTTAATATTTGAGATTTGTATTATAAAAATAACATATCTCAAATATTAAAATAATTACAATACTTTTAACTATGTATTTTTGGTTTACAGTTCATCTAAAAAATATTTTAATTCCTGCTGTCCTCATTAATTTAGCCCAAATAAGTTTAATTTTTACGGATATATATTTCAATCCAAGACCAGATAGACCCATCTATGTACGTATCTAAATAACTTTTAATTCTAATTTTAATCAAGTTTGAATTTTGTGCAAAACTTGCATTAACTTTTAAATAATTTTCTAAAGTGAGATCATTTTATCAAACACGACATTGCAATACACACAAAATACCAACACTAAAAACCACAAACTCGATCGTAATTATCTCAGTTCGTTCGTGAAACAGTCGTAGCAGATAATCTTTGCATTGAAATTCGCTTGCAATATTTGCACCGCTGCGTACTACACGACGCATGCGCGGTACGTCTAGCAGAACGCAGGGGGTGCAGTGCGGACGCACTCGGTACAGCGTGCACCAGTGTACGTCGAACGAGGTTACGCTTACAAACTTTTACGTAATAAGTTCGTTCGACGTTTGGCGGGAATTTTAAATTTCGAAAGTCGAATTTACGATTGTATGATGCCGTATTTCATCTAGTTTTTGCTTTGTGCATTATGTTTACCTATTTGGCATATATTATGTTTGTATCTAAGTTTAATATTTTTGTATGGCTGTTTTCAGATTGAATTAGACTGAGTTCTCTGATGATATGCCTTCACTAGGCCTTTATTTTGGACTTGCTGCGTCCACTGGATATCTGTTGTGTTTTTATTTTTTCCTGATTTACCTACCAATTCACTCCTCTATGAATAAATCAGTTTTTGAAGTATTTTACCTAATTGTATTTTAAAAGCTTACAGAATCAACTCCGATTATTAACGGTAAAGCGATCCTAGTCGTGCAGGTGACCAATAACCAAATATGAAAGAATGAAATTTATTTTTTGCAAATAGCTTTTAAATCTTTCTCTTCTTTTCTATATCCCAAAGCCAGTGGTCTAGCTCCTGAGAAGTCGCACTTGTAAGCTGTACAAAGATCTACCTGGAGGCCGATTCACCTAATATACTAAGTGTTCAATTTGTAACTTTGTAAGTAAGTGTTCGTTATTGTATAACCTGAACTGTAGTCTGTGACAGTAAAAGGAAAGATTTTATGGCGCCAATAACACAAGAAAGCCAAGCTGATTGTATTTTTCCAGATAATATGAAGTTAGCAAGCTTAAGCTTAGGCCTGCTAACTAGTAATAATTGGTCTAGTGGTTAGTGCACCTGGCTGCTACACCGGAGGTCGTGGGTTCAATTCCCACCCAGGTCAAACTTTTCAGTGATAAGCAGGAATGTTTCTTCTGTGTGTCTGGGTGTGTAATAGAAATATCTATTTCAGTATGTATTTATAAGTATATACATATGTATGTTTATCAGTTATCTGATCACCATAGCAGAAGCTGACGGGGTCAAATGGCAGTGAGTGAGTTGTCCAAAGATATTTATTTATTGAGGAGTTGAAGTTGGGTTTATTTCATACAAATTCTGCTAATATTCTCTTATTGTCAAAGTCTAAATTCAATTATTCATGTTAGTATTAATAATACTTTTAACGTCGATTTTGAATCCAATAAAATCTGAGACTCGGCACTAATCCAACTAAGATTCTTTTTCGATACATCTATAGTTTTACAGAACAGATAATTTGTCACAATGATAATTGAGTCTTATTTGAATCGTAGTGTTTTACGTTAATCGTAGTGTTCTACGTTAATCGTAGTGTTCTACGTTAATCGTAGTGTTCTACGTTAATCGTAGTGTTCTAAGTGTAATCTTAGCTAGAATCGACCCCCAGTAGTATTTCGATAGTGTTGTGGTTTGAGGACCTTCAAGATGCAGTTCTTTCGCTCTCTTCTCTGACTCCGCACTGGTGATGCCGCTAACGTTCCGGGTCTTTGGACGCTAGCTACTTACCACTGGGCATATCAGCTTGTCTGTCTACTTAGAATTCTAAGAAATCTCCTAATAAAAGCATATAACATCCCATAACATCTTGAATTGAATCCTGTCCTCGCTGCTAAGTCATTAAGCATACTTACGGCCAGCACGCAAGAGATATAATAACCCACACATACACATACACAAACACACACCCACATACACACATGAACGCACACACACATATACAAAAGGGTAGTGGTACTAAAACACATGAGCACATGACCCAAGAATAAATATTTATCTGTGGTTCATTCATATAATTGTTTATAAGCTGAAGATATTTTCGTATTTTATTAGAATTTCTTATTCTAATCATTGTGTTTATGTTAATCCAATTATTAGATTACTTTTAATTATATTGCGGATTATCCTTATAGATTATATTCCTTTTGCATTAGTAAGCCTGTCATGTAAGTAGAAAGATCGGAAATTAATAATAAAGACATAAACAATTCCCAAATTTATAAATTTTCATGTTAAACTGTAACGTAGCGTGAAACGGTTAACTTCGATCATATGTTTCAATGACCTGATACGGGTCATTGAGAGATTCGATTGACCCACTAGCCTGAAAGGTCATTCACTTGTGTTGATATTTCGATGAGTGGACGTTGCAGTGCATACATGAAATAAGTCGCTAATAGTAGTGGCCAAAATAACTATAGGTATACCAATATAATAAATACTCCTCATTTTTATTGTGTAATAAAAAAATATAATTTAGTATATTTATAAGTTTCAGATATATTATTCCCATAATGTTCAATCTTTTTCATATTATTGTGCTGTTATGAATGTGAGTACCTATTGTATTATTTATTTTAGGATCAGATTGGAACCAGTTAAATGTATGGAAAGAGTAAAATCTAGATAAAGAAAGCATTCGTATCGATTAGTAAATATGTGAAAAAAGGTGAGTTATCATGTTGAGTATCTTTATTTATATTTTATTATTATATTTAAAAACCGCATTTATAATTTATTATTATTAAGTTACAATGAATGTGCAAGTTGCAATTCAACAAAATCAACGTGCATATCCCAGCAAAAGTATGAATGAACGTTTGTGTACAGAAAGCTGACCGAATATTCAAACACACCGAAAAATAAAAGACTGTATCGGAAAAAAAAATTAAAGCAAATCGCGTTCTAATCGAATATCTGTAAATAGAATCTCCCGGAATTACGGGCCCGATTTCTATCGTATGTCGTCACGCCATTCAAGTACACCACGTGATAAACAACTTTCCACGACGACTGAATAACAAAAGGTTATATGTGCAGTAACATTCCCGGACTATCGTAAACAAGTGTACTAGAGTCGCTTTTCGTACGCATACGACCACGTTGCCGTTCATTCAAAACTAACACCAAGCACGCCGGATGCAGTGCGCAGAATCGAGTTGCACCAACGCAAATGCAGCTTTATTTCCAAAGGCATAAGGTAGAATGGAGTAGGGTGGGGAGTGACTGAGCACGTGCTCGCCCCACCCACCGTACTACGAGCGAACACGTTGCCGTAAATGTCAAAAGCACACCTTGATGGGAAAATAAACAAAGTTTAGCTATTAGTTGCGTCGCACCACGTGTTCTGATGAAGTTTGTGTATAGTGTACGGTACCTAGCGTGTGTTTTTGGTGTTTGTTATCACAGAAGCGGGTGCGAGTGCCGGTGTCGGCGGACTGTTGGTACGATCGCGGCGACTTAAGGCGCCGACTGCGTCTTCGGGCGCCCTCTTTAAAACTGAATTCTCGGAATTCCCGGTATACACAGTGAGGACGGGTTGGGCTCATAGCGCGCTGTGCGGTCTCGCACAGGCGCAACGGGTATCTTCGACGATCGATGCGGGCATTGACCTTGCGCCGTCGTGGCATGGCGTGGCATGGCGTGGCGACGTCGATGCCACCCTCATCGACATCATAAGGACCGTCAAATTTTTTATAAATATCCTAAGATCCAACCCGATAATCCTGACTAGTGCAGCCAGCAATGCATACAAATATATCATTCACATTAGATTTAAAAACAAGTGTTTACACCTTTATAGAGGACCACGTGCACAAAATGTGTCAAAAATAAAGGCAACAAATGAGCTATTTAAAAAAGTAAAACATTTTCATCATTTAAAATCAGAATGTAGCAGAAGGATAAACGAAAAGGGAAATGAAATTAACAAATGAAACATGAAAATGTAAATGGATAAAATGAAGTGCAGATAACCAAATAACACTTCAATCGTACAAGTTTGCATTCACGGAAACCTGCACGCTTTTCCGAGAACAGAGCGGGCGTCCTCGTCAAATGCGTCCACAGTACAGCTCAATGCCCGTAGTCGAACAAGATGGGTGATTCGTAACGCACAAGTTTTATTGGAGGTTTAAAATTTTTAAACCTTAAATATATAAATAAATAAAAAAGCATATGGATTGCAACAGATGTTCAACTTTTAACGTTAAAATAAATAAAAAAATAGTAATAAAATAAAAAATTTTAGAAACTAAAATAAAAAATGCTTAGAAATATTTTATCATCACAAATATTAAAACCAAGTTTTGACCCCCAATACATACATATACTCAGTAAATAGATTTATTTATAATTATTTACATTTATTATATTATAAAAAGACACTGCGCTAAATAATAATTAAAATTTCGCCAGTGCATTGAAATAAATAAAATAGATGAAATAAATAAAATAGATCGTTATTTTTTTTAATCTAGCAATAAATAAATACATTAAAAATATATTTTTTTTATAAAATTTAAAACATCCCATCACACATTTTAACAATAGATGCTGGACAACTGTTGAAAGTAACAAATAACTAGTCTTTTTTAGTCATAGTTAAAATAAAAAAGTATTTTCTTCTATAAGAACGGAGAGTGAATTGCGGAACGAACTCCGTTCCATCCATTCAACAATTGTTGGCTCCACTAGTCCGGGTTTCTCGCCGATAGCATTTCTCAAATATGGAACATAACACAATCTTTATATTGTAACAAATTAAAAAAAAATACAATCAATTGCTGAATAAAATTCTGAAATTTAAATGTGCCCAAAATTATCATGCAAAAATTATATTGAATGAAAATAAATAACAAAAAAATTATTTGGACGTATTTATAAAATTAATATTTCAGTGTTTAATAAAACTGGTTTCAACTTGAGGAAGATACATATTTGAGTATATTGTTAGGTTTAATGGGTTAAAAAAATTAAAAAAATCTGTCAATTTAAGGAATCCAGGCTAAGGCTTACCAAAGCGAAATGAGGTCAGTTACTAGTCATAAAAAATATTTATTACAGAATAATAAAATTATTAATATTACAGATAATTTTTTGACACATGCATTTATAACACTTATAAAAATGTTGTTACATATGTTCGTTTACTGTTGTTAAATAATAATAAAGAAAATGGAAGCAATGTTTATTTACAGGCAATAGCGTTCATGCGATATTCACTCCGCGTGACGTCACTGGAGTGTGCGTACTCTTCAACTGACATTGAAAGTTCACTACAGTCACACTCTACTACTGTTTATGCCAATGTTTATTCTGACTAAATATTTATATTTTTTAATCATTTAACGTATTTTTGAATATATACCGCAGACTTTAAATAGACTTTTTAGAACCACAGTTCTATTTAAAAACATGAAATACTCTGACAGTAATTTTTTGTTTATTATGCCTTAGTAAAAGGCTTAAGAAATCGCAGATGTCCAATGGTACTTAGAATAATTTATTAAAACATTTAAATATTAAAAATACGTACAAATTAAAAACTCAGGAAATTTTATATTTCAATTACATATTACAGTAATTTAACATGTATAAATAGTAAAATACGAAGTCCGCCAGAAAAGCTATTTTACCATAAAAAGTATAATACTTAAATATTTACAATCTCAATACCTGTTTACATTTCATTTCGTGTTTTAGTTGCAAGCAGCTGAGTTCAATGTTAGTTTTATTCTCATAATAATATTATTTTTTAAAGGCGCCCACCGCATGCACACGATGTTCGAAATACAAACCGAAAAATGCAGTTACCAGAAGGCACGAAATAAAACCGTGCCCTCTGAATCACGTTTTGTTTTAACAAACAAACAAACAAGAACAAAGAAGAACGTCGACCGAGCTGTTTTTAATTATGCAAAATGTTAAGACCGTTATTTAAAATCTGGACTAATGTGTAGATGGTATTTTAATATGGTCTAAAATTTTTGAATCAGCTAACTTTAACTTTCTAACATTTAAGTTTTGGTAATTCGTGCTAAACATGTACTCCAAAGAACTTTTGAAATCAACTGAGTTTCTAATATCTTTCCACGCACCGCAATATTAAATTATTAATACCTATTGGTTCATGGCAATTACCCACGGCGTATGTCTTCGTTTGTTTATTAGTTATTATTTTTAAATTTAATGTAGGGATTTTGTATTGATAACCTTTTAAATTTCGCTTAATTATTGGTTATTGGTTTATTTTTATTTTGGTGACATTTGTAAGACACTTCCTGCCACGTACTTGTAAACTACGGAATGAACTACAATCGGTGATATTTCCACAGAGCAACGATATGGGGACCTTCAAGAAACCTACTTTCTTCAAGGTCAGCAGTGCGTGGGTATTCTTCTCATTTTTGCTGTAATTATTTTTACGGGAATTCTTAAGTCAAACTAAATATAACATTTTCAAGGTAGGATTAATAACTTACTAATTTCTTGCGCCTTATTTTGAATAATTTAAGGAGAATTTGTGGGGATGTTTTTTCTCCGGTATTTATGATGTTTAATTACAAATTAACACCTCTACGCTCGTTGCTAGAATAATAATTAACGGTTATTTTTAAACAGCCACGACCACCTTCACCCACGTGAAAATAAAAATAAACAACTTTTAGAAAAACATTCTACTGCATTGAATATTTTGAACCACCAACTAGGCTGTTAAAGAAAATTCGAACATAGGGCCTGCGAGAGGGCATTAAAATTACAGATGCATGTTTAGTCTTGGGTATTATACTATGTTTGTTTATTTATGTTTTCCATGTCGTCTCAGGGTGGAAATATGAACGTGACACTTAATAAATAGACGTCTATTTTATTATCAACTTTTTAATAACTTATTTAAGTAACAATTATATAATTACATCAATTCTATTTGGTACAGATTGTCTCATTTGCAAATTACTTTTCCGCACAAATACCTTTTTACGCTTCATATAACATAATACCGTACAAATAACTTTTGAACCAACTTAGCCCGGTGGGGCTTCGTGTCAAGAGAATCCGATTAAGATACCGTAACACCGGCGGCTCATGATCAAATAACTTTTCAACTTCAGAGGTTCATACTTGCGCTATAAAACGGGCATAAAGTTATATGAATCTTATCATACTCCGAGAAATTCTTTTATATAAGTATATATGAAAATTATTATCTTTATTTATTATTTTCTTATTATTCTTTATCTTTATAAGAAACGCTTTATTGGGCGAAAAATCTATTAATACTATTATATTTTACAAAACATGAGAAATTACATAGAAAAATCCACCTACATATGTTATTGAAACAAACAATTTACATCAACCTTCGCGCTTTCGTTCGTTATTTTGGTTAAATTCTACATTATAATTATTTTCAATTTAGGAGAAAAAATTATAAAGGATTTAATGTTAATATCATAACCAACTTTCTTATTTTGGCAGCGTGTTGAGGTTGAAGCTTTAACTTCGTGCAATATAATGAAATTGAGTCGTGAATGAAATTTATGACTGCATTTAAAATGTAATAAACTGAAAAAAATAACATTGTTTTTGAGGAAAAGTTAATATCTTCAATCCACTAATGACATGGGTCTCTCCTCAAAACGGAGGACTAAAGTACTCCACCACGCTGCTCCAGTGGTGATTGCGTGCAGGATTAAAGTTTTGTTTTCATAAAAATCGTTTATTGCACGTAGGCATCGTCAAGAAACATATGAACGTATTTTTTTCAGAATTTAGCACCGGTTCGGAAAGGTGCGATTAAGGAGGAGAAGAAAAAGCGAAAAAAACATTATAATTATTGCTGTCCCACTACTGGGCTCCGTTCTCCTCTCCGTGTAAAGGGACCGTAATCCACCACGCCTGTCAAGTACGCATTATTTGACTTTACGCAACTCCAACTACTTTTTGGGGAACTCTCAGGAGTGCAGGTATCATTATGATGTTCTCCTTTCAAAACAAAATGTAGGCCCCGAAGGATTTAATAGGACCTCCATTAGAGAGATCGATTCAAACCACTAGACTATCACGGCCACTGTGTTTTAACCACAAACACTAAAACAAAAAGGTTGTACATTAGTCCTACAATACAAGGAACAAATTATTTTTAGACTCGCACCGATCGCACTTGAACGAATCTTATAATTGCGAGTACGTACCTACTCATCTTACGAACACCTACACGAATAACGGAATCCCTGATTTGTAAATAAGAATAAACAAAATAAGGAAACTGTAAGCAAATATTTACAAGAAAAGCTATTTTCCTCCGTAAGTATCGGTAAATTCCTCTTTGAGTATAAATTTAAATAAACAGTGACTTTTCTCCGTAATGTTGTTTCATTTCTTGAGTTAAAAATATCCTGTAATTACTTTTGACATTGAAACGATAAGATATTTTCTTTTAGGCTTTTATCATGTCGAGTATTATTTATTATATTTCGTTTCAAATACACTCAAGGTTTTTTCAATTAGATAAATATTACTTACTCATTTTTGGAGAGAAATATAGTCTGGAGAGAAATATAGCCTGCTACTCAACATGGCTTTTTTTACCATAAATAAGTTAGCACTTGACTACGTACCCACCTGATGGTATGTGACTTTCTTTTCATAACTAAGTATAGTTACTCAAAGTTCGTCTGCCACGCTGCACCACTACTGGGCTCCTCACCATGGAGGGGTACAGTCCACGTGACGCTCGCGCACTAGGCGCTGGCCTAGTGCGAATTGGTGGACTTCACACACCTTCGAGAGCTTTATGGAGAATTCTCATGAGTGCATGTTTCCTTACGATGTTTTTCTTCAGCTTTTCAAATGATAATCAACTGCGAATATGCACACCTTCAAGTTAAATTTTAACGTAATTTACAGTGGTATTTAACTTGCAGTGTTTATTTGTATATTAGTATGTTTGTATATTTAATTTTTTTAGCCTTTGGGCGTGGGATCATACACGCCCATTAACCCGGCTCCTGGGGGAGTAGAGTCATCTTCTCTACTCTCTACTTGAGCAATTCCTGACTGGCGCGTACACGTCGCGGGGGTGGGCATCTGACACTTCAGTATAACGAAGTGTTAAGATGGCGAAATCCAGCAGGGACCCAGACCTGCGGGGTATAACGCAGAACCGCAGCCGACAACAATCTCACCATTATGAATACAATATTCCAACATCACCGCAGAAGACTGTATACTTGGACGTCCC
>DWJZ01008712.1:0-11157 GCA_018249125.1 Asbolis capucinus
ATGACAAATGAATGAAATATATACCTAATAATATTGGTAAAGAGTTCTATTTTCAAAATTTAAACTATTTTTTTTTAATATAATGTTTATAAGTGGCCAGTTCTAAAAACTTTCAGTTTGGCCCTCGTAAGATAAAAAAAAATATTCTAGTATTTTTGAAATTTGGATCATTATGGGAATAAATAGATAAAAAACTGTCCCACGCAGCTACTCGTAAGGTAAATATCTTCACAACATTGTGGATAAATAAAAAAAACAAAACAGATGAAATGTCCATACAGCACCGAACAAAAACATCGTCTCATATCCTGCGCAGGGTACAAGCAGAACAAATGAATAAGCGGCCATGAGCTCACACCCACTTAAAGCCATAATAGCATCACAAAAAGTGAAGTGTTCACATACATTGACAGTCACCATTGCTGGTCATTTTCGCGTTACCGCAGCACTACTCTCAGGAGACTACTCCATCTGTTGTGACACACGCCAACTTGTCACCCAGATTGATGGCTGCTGGCTACACATTCCTCACTCAGCATCAATGTAATGACGTTTCCATTCCCGGGTTTCTTGGTATTACACCCTTTTGTTTGCTTTCATTCAGGAATCTCTAGATAAAACACGTTATCAGAATTTAGACGGAAAGAATAAGCTTTGTAAGTATATTTTGTATCCATTGTTGCTCGGTGACTTCTTTGCCAGTTGGAACAGAATAAGTCGTTCTAATATTTTTTTTATCACATGTATATATATATATATATTTTCTTAATTATTTAAAAGATGTTTTGTCACGCACTGACTATCCCACCCCCTACAGCTACAAAATACTTAAATAAAGTTGTAATAACATTTTAGCTGATGATAGAGAAGGTAAACCCACAATATCTCCTGCTAATATACCTTTACTTTGTCTCAGTGTGTCCGGACACGTCCCCTCAACACGCGGAGAATATCTTCCACAATTCCCTGATCCGTGCAATTAGGAGTATTGGTTATACCCAACATAAATATAAATTTATTTAATGAAATGCGACCACATCATAACTTCAAAAGAGAGATTGTGTCCCGTCTGTTTCATTTGTACCTATCCAACCAAGGGAAGCGAGTAAGCACTGAATTGTTTAATACCAGATTTTGTATGAAATAGTCGAATTACTCCGGCCACAACTGTGTACAATCCGCTTTAGCTTCCCTTTAATTCTCACTATGAAGTGGTAAACAAGAGTATGGTACACCGACACTGATAGCTTGTTCTGCTGTCTTGTCAACCTCCTCGTTGCCCTCTATTCCAGCAGGAGAGGATATCCATTGGACAACGACCTGTTTATTTAACGCACGTAACTTGCACATGGAATCTAGCTGTAGGCTGTTGAATGTTTTCAAATACTCGAGAAAGGCAGGTGTAATAGAGTGCTTCCAGAGTTCAGAGACAAAATCACGAGTTTACTAGCCTCTAGTGATGTCAAATACAATAAATCCTCTGCTATTGCAACAAGTTCATAATGCATCACAGATAATTTAGAACTCATACTAAATGTCACGAAATAATCAGTCTGTGGGTTAAAGCAGATCCGTATCCCACTTCATTCTTTGTCTATGTTCTACGTCGGTACGTAGCTAAAGAAATCGTGAAAATTACTGGAAAAAATGTAGAATACCTCCAACACCTGGCTCAGTCGTTACATCACTTACGAAACTGTCTTAGTGCTGTACCGTACGATGTCTGCCAGCACACCTGTAAGTACAGAGGACTTTTCGATCTAACACTATGACTGAATACCTGAGGAAGTAGCTACCTCTGGGATCTTTAGAATGTACGGGAAAGATAATATACGTGTTTATATTATATGTACTGTGAATGTTTGGAATAAGTTGCCCGCGTCGGTGTTCTCCTTTTATTATAATGTGTCTTCAAGTCACGAGTGAGTGAGAGTGGGCTTTTGCTAAATTAGTGTGCTTCACCATCTAAGACGGCATCACTGCGTACCATCAGGCAGGATCGTGGTCAACTAAATTTATATAAGGTAAATAAAAGATTCCAAAAAGCTATAATAAACACAGTTTTATATATTTCACTAGTAACTTTTCTTATATATGAAATAAGTTAGCTTGACTACGAAACCACCTGATGGTAACTGGTGACGTAGTCTTTGATGGCGAAATGCACTAATTTAGTAAAAGCCTATTCACTCTTGACTTGAAGACATTTATATTATAATCAAACGGCATTACCGACGCGGGCAACTTATTCCCAGTACGGATAATGAAGGATAAGGTGAGACGCGACGTACCGTACCGGCGGTGTGTTTACGAAGGGATGAATGCTCGCCGTTCGGCGGCTCGTTCGATGGAGGAACGGGGAGGGGGCAGTCTACTGTCCTCCTCTCGCTGCTGCAGCAGGCCCGTACACCTTGTTTAAAATAATTTTTACTGCTTCTCCTCTTGTCCCGGCATGCGCTGCTCGATCACTTACAGAATATAATATAAAATGTATTGATATTTATTGGCAGTGTGTCATGTGGTTTTGATACAGGTCTCTTAGACAGACAACACCCTCATCGTCGCTGACTTTAATTAACGTGTCAATATAAAGTTCCCTCTACCCTCTCCCTCCCTGTCCAATATCCACGGGTTCAATCCTACTAATATAAATGATAAAGTATGTGAGGATGGCTGTATTATTGGGTAGAATTTGTTACTCCTTCACGCAAAAACTACTGACCCGATCTTGATGAAACTTGACATTGCGATAGATTAGAATCTGGAAAAACAAATAGACTATATTTTATCAGCTTGTCTACCGCGCGGGCGAGGCCCCGAGCGATTACTAGTATTAAATATTCTTGGGATTAAACAAAACAATAAAATTAAATCACTCTTTACTACAATTTACTTCTTTTATTTATTATTCTATTATAATGGAATTCGCATTATTAAGATAGTTTTAAGCCCCAATAACTTAGGGAAGAACTATCAAAATTTTACGAACGAATCCCCAAAAGTTACACCCGTATCAAATCGCACAGAGTTCGCAGGACACTGCCTACAAATGCATGATCATACAATACACTACAATAGTCGATAATTTGCATGACGACTTTTTATCGACACTGCATTGTCGACGGCAGCTGCACAGCACATCACTGGCATGATAGGTAGCGGTTCATATTTATCGATTTACGAGATACAAGCCCGTATGTGTGGTGATACCGACCGCGACGTTTAGATCGACGAAGAGAAGAGTGAGAAGTACGACTGCAATTATCTGTAACATGACTTTTTGTTTTTGAAACAAATATAACACTTCTTTTGGCGCGTGATGGAAAAATTATGAAAGTAATTTTTTTACAAAGCGCGCGCGCACCGTCACGAAGTAATATTTTAATATTAAAATTTTTCGCTTATATTAGTGTCGAGTTTTCTACAAACGCAGGATAACGCGGAAGCAAATTTTTAGCAAACGTTTATCTTGTATAGAAGTACATCTTGTTACACTGTTTTTAAATATCAACATATTTTGTAATGTTAATTATTTTAACCATACGAGTTGCGTCGAACAACCGACTACAGCAGTGGGCGCGGTCGGTAGGAACCAGTAGCAAACATGCAGTTGCAGTATAGTGGAGTATGCTCCGGGCCTTCTCAGTCATAAGGAGATTTCCGTGTTCAATAGTCCCCATTAATGGGTTGGGCAGCCAGCCGTACTAGTCACTGACCGTCCACTAATAATTAATACTACTAGAAAAAAATCTAATAGATTTCAAGAGTATATTAATGACAAGGACGCGGGGAACAATTCATATCCACAGCCGGTGTCCTTCAAGTTTAGGTATGCTTGTATATGTATATTATAAGGAGTTGCTTTCACTGTATCTTCTTCACTTTACTATTGCACATTCTTGAAATTGAGGTAGAAAATATTATACGTTCATAAGTGTATTCAAAAATCTTATAAAACAAATGATTTAAGTTTTTTCGTTTTGATTTATTTTAAGTGCTGTTATTCTAGCGTGCATTGTTTCAGGGTCAAATCTTGTAGCTTAATTAAAAACCTCGAGTTATACGGAGCTAACGTTTATCTTAGTTTTCACTCTTTGAAAGTCAAATTTCGCCATTGCTTCAATAAATACCTACGGTGAGTGGTCTTGTTAGAAGATGCGGCAAGAAACTCCCAAGGAGTTCTTTTTTCTTAATCAAACTTACTTCTTACATAATAAACTCTTACCCAAGCATTGCACAGTGCTCAGGATTGACTCCGGACAACTAAACTTCTTCAAAGTGTACATTATTTATTTGCACCGTATATAAAAAAATGTACATATTAATGCTAAAAGAATGCATTATATAAATGAAACTATAAAAGCATATTTTTACTTTCTCAGCTACTTAATGATAGTTCTGTATATCGTGCGCTACAAACATAGTGTGTGACGGTGTGACGGTGTGACGGCAGTGCCACATAAATTGACACCCTTTATGAGCCCCACATGGACCCTGTGATTTAGTATTATTAGCGGTAAATAAAAAGTGGCAGGGGAGGGGGAGCAAGGAGGTGGGGCGAAACACTATCACAATAGCCATCAACGACCCCAAATAATACGACTTTGAAATTGATTCGCTTATTCCGCGACCTATTATGCTATACGAAACTTAGTCGGCACTTTGCTACTCACTAACATACACTTAGAAACATCTACGCGACTCTTTATACAAATAAAAATATACTCTTTTGTAATGAATTCTAAATCAAAGTTGATCTTGTCAGTGCAAATAATTCGTCGTACTTTTTGAATTCTCTGAGGAGTTTGAATCAGGCCGTGTGGTGATTTACGATTCGATTTGTTCGTTACGAGTGAGTTCTGTGAGTGAAATATAAAACGCGATCGTAATTAAAAACTAAAATGGATTACACAACAGGAACTCCGTCGGTCAGCAACATGAGGCCAATCTTCGGAGCGTACGCGTTTCAAGGTGAGTCATGGAACGTACATTATGGTCCACAGACACGAAAGGATTCACAGAAAAAGGTCCGATATGGTTCATTACAATATTCCCAGCTATCAATAAAACAAGCAATAACACGTCGGGATCAAAGATCCGAAATCAATATCGACTATTGCCTGAACAATAAAAGATTGGGTGTGCCCAATCATACCTATTCTAATACATGGTCTAAATCTCACAGACGGTTCCGTAACAATTGGTGTAACTTTATAGCGGAAATTATAATACATCAATGAAACATTCCTGTCACCTCAGTGTCTTCAGGTAGACAGTGAACAAGGTGTTGCTACACGAGGGCGCTTCGCCATCTAAGACCACGTCGCTGCCTCCCACCAATCAAGTTCGAGTTTCAAAATCAAGCTGAGTTTTTCACGAATTTTCCAGTGTATAATTTTACGACAACGTTATTTTAAAGTATTCGTTGCGAGCAATAAACGCACACCGCCACCTCGCAGCGGTCACACCGGCGCACTCACCGATGTTACCACATGCGGACCTCTAAAAAACGAAGATATCTTTAAAAGAGCCGCTTATTAACCTCTCATCGAGTCCGACCGTAAAATGTAAACTGGATAAAGCCACCAATTAAAACTAAATACGAGAGTCTCAGTAATCAAAGCTCGAGCCGCTACATCTGACACCGAGGAACATTTCTAAAAAATAAATCGCGTTTTTTCTTCCAATAGCAAGGTCACAGACGCACCATCATTTTTGCCATCCGATCATTACAAACACAATGGCCGGCGCAGAAGCGTGATGAAGTGAATTTTAGAATTTTGAACCGTATATGAAAGACGTAGCAATTTCGGTTACCAAAACGACAAAAAGGGTAGCGAGGAGTATAAGACAGGGTAGGTGGTGATAATAACAATGCTTTATGAAAAGGTTTAGCCAACTAATTTGTTTTTTCTCGGCTACTGTCGATCTCGGTAGCGATGCACCTTTTTTTGTTGGCGGAGATCAATCAGTCAAAATAACAGTGTGATACCGCCTTTGATGGGATCCGGCGGCCAGGTTTAATCTGCCTGATGCATGATTAGATCACCGATGATGCAGCAGCCCTGCCGCCAGTCACTGATCCCGGTTTATATTGTTACACGGTACGAGTACGAGTTGGGCGGGATGTACTCCTGTCTTCTATAGTGCTACACTAACTGGTGCTATATCGGTACTTTCAATATACATATTTTGAATGTCGAATATTATAATTTTACCGTTGTTTCGGAAAGGTATTATATGAAAGGAAGGAAGCCCGAAAATAAATGTGCGTAAAATTAATAAACGCTTTCTGTTGAACCTTTTCTCTTCACAATTTCGAAAACCAGGATAAAATACTTTTTATTTTCTGTATAATATATCCTAGTCTATGTCACTCCATATATGTTTGCGAGAATGTTCCATCCATCCATATTTCACAGTACATTTAACAAAACTAAGTCAATGAAATAAAGATCTCCCTACTACAATTAAAGCCTAAAACTGCGCTCACATATAAATTTTAGCAATTAACTGCATGAAAGTCAAGATTATAATATATAAAGGCAGGTGGCGATGATTACTGTATTATTTAAACTTATTTCGAAAATAAAAGGCATTGTACACAACAAAACAGTCCACACACTTTCAAGACGTTCTAATACAATTTATTAAAAACTTTTACAAATAAAAAAGTAACAAGACAAACATGAACACTTAGAAAGTGTTTATTGTAAGCAGCGGTCGGCGGCGGCGGTCGGCGGCGGCGGTCGTCGGCGGCGGTCGTCGTCGGCGGTCGTCGTCGGTCGTCGTCGGCGGCGGTCGTCGTCGGCCGCAACACGCGCTGCGGTTTTTAAACTAAAAGAAGGCGGATGAAACAAATGATGTCAATGACATCGTAATGAGCCTCCATCATTTCACGAACCCGTCAAAACTGTCTCATCGCCGGCCCGCTGCTAGGGCTGCGGCTCCTGCCAATTATATTATTAATGCGAATGTTTGTGATCATTATTGATACTTTTTCACAAAAAATCGAGTTAACAGATCCGAATGATATATTGAGGAAGGACGGATGAATGCAGATGGTTTGGAAAAACATATAAGCAATTTTTATCGAAATAAAGATTAGAAACTGGTACTTTATCATTTCAATTTTATAACACCGCCTGATTAATGTCAAAGAAAATTGTGCGTCTAGCGTATTTTCAAATCAAACCTAATTCTTCATTTGCCAACAAGTAAATCAATATGATAAGTTTTCAACAATCATTTTGATACCGGGAGGCTTTGTTATCGATATAGACACCAAAAAGTTTTTTTTATTTATTGTCTGCCTGTCTGTTCGATCTTCACACAAAAATCACTGGACCGATTTAAATGAAACTTGGCATAATCAAGGTAGAAAACCCGAGAGTGGTTATAGGATAGGTTTTATATCAGAAAATGGCTTTGTTCTGGCAGGTTAACAGGGTAAAATTAGTGTAGCAACTCAAAGTCCAAATTTTATTTTATCATAGGAACATCGAGCTCACTTAATGAAACTCAGAGGATTACATACACAATATTCACATATTCTTATTAAGATACCTTAAAATTGGATACAGATTCAAAATCCATAACCAATCCCGCGGTATTGCCTAAAATCTCGGTAGAGACCGTCCGAAACCAATTTAGTTGAAATTTAGCATGTTTATAGCTCATGTAAGGACAACGGATGTATGATACTATTTATCCCAGAAAACTGCTGTGTTCCCGTGGGATAGTAGGTTAAAATTTGTATGGCATCTCTGAAACCAGTGGACCACTTTACACACAATCGTGCATGTTATGTGACAGGATTATTGGATAGTTTTCATCCAATCTTCTTCCAAAGCAAAACAAACAAAACATTACAAGTAAAGTAATAACAAGTAACACTCATGTTTTGAGTTGCAATATAATGAGTAGAGATAATTGCTAGGCAACTAACTTGTAACTTTATAATAAGCAGTGAAAACTGTGTATAACAAAGCGACTAATAAATTTCGCACGCTTGATGGGCTAGAATAGGAGCTCTGTAAGTCATATCATAACTCATGGACACATTAAACTACACTATAAATTATTGAGGGATTAACATTAAAGATAAATAGATAACATATATTTAATTATTTTATCTATCAAATGTGTCGCGTTACGCGCGCAGGTTCTGTAGTAAAGCAAAGGTTCATTTGTGTTCGTATTGGACTGGAACCGGAGACTGCCAGGTTATTGAACAGATGACAGAATTTGATGAGCACTGCTCGGTGGTATTTGTACGGGAATTTCACTTAGCTAGCTACCATTGACCAAAATTTTAATTTCCTGTAATTTTGAAAAATATTGTGGATATTAACGCCATCTATCTTCATTATTACTAATAATTTATGCTAACAATTTATTAAAGTGCATTAATAATTTTTCCTACGAATATATTTGTTTGTTCTAACGGACGTAATCACAAAATAAATTCGAACATTTCACTACTTCACTTTAGTTTAACTTCGTCATTCAACTTTACATTACTGAATCAATCGGTTACAACAGAAAACACAATAATTGTACGAAAATATTTAGAAAAACTGCGATATTTACATGAAACTTTCATTTTTATTACCAATTTAGTGGGATATGTGTACTAGTGTTACCTGAGTGTATTCATTGGATTTAGTTAAAACATTTTCAGCTAGATGGCGCTCGACCGCGACTTTACAATAAAATCCAGGTATCAACAAGTGACAGCCCTGGCGAGCGAGCAGTTCGGTAGCCTGTTTATTTGGAAGTTTTTGCGGCATCTGATAAATTTCGCGCTGATGTGTTATGAGGAGACAATGAGAAATTTCCGCTCCAACTGTAAGAAGATAACACTCTGTTATTAGGTTGCTCTGTCGACGCATTTTAATATTCATTTCCTTCTGTTATTAGGATTGTAGTATAAGAAATCCTGAGTGGGACAGTGGGGAGTCGAGGATAGCCGGAGGTATAATGTAAGGTGCTATATATCCCACTAATATTATGATGCTAAAGTTTGTGAGGATGGACAGATGGATGATGTTACTCCTTCACACGAAAACTACTGAATACATCTTAATTGCATTTGTCACAGAGTTACATTGTACTCTGGAATGACACATAGACTACATTTTATCAAAATACACACGGGCAAAGCCGCGGGCGGCCCCTAGTATCACAAATGCGAAAGTTTGGATGGATGTTTGTTACTCTTTCAGGCGAAAAGTATACCCTCTGAAAGAAATCTAGCATAGAGATAGATTATGGTCTAGAACAACACAGTCTACTTTTTATCCACGTGTCGCGTGGACGACGCCGCGGGCGGAAACTACTTCACTTGTTTGTTTAGTGTGGGCGCAATAAAATATCTGCATATATTTGAAAATATATCTATATGGTAATCACTTGTCTGATCATCTGTCTGTAGGACAAAATATTTGTGTTTTGATCAAAAATCGTTGGGATCGGTGCCATCAATTGTGATATTTAAATTTGTTATATGTACACAAATAATATTTATTTATATTTCGGAAAATATTATGACATTTAGCCGACTTCTGATTTCGAACCTACTAATAAATTCTACAACATCTTGAAACCTTTCTAAAGTTCTGAAAAAGTTTTTCTTGCCGTCTAGACACTTATAAACTGACTCAATTTTGAACAAAAATAGTTGGGGCTTTGAGACATGTTACTGATCGTTTCACCACCACCACCAACCACCAGTGGCCACGGGACCGCTCTCGAACTAACTACCAGTAATTACATTAATTATAAAGTTCTGGCCACACTGCCACCACTACACGAGGACGAGGCGTTCTACTGGAATCAATAATGACATGTTTGTGAAGATCGACGGATAGATGAATGGATGTTTGATCCTCTTTTAAGCAAAACTACTAAACAGTTTCGAATGACATTTGACAGATGGATAGATTATAACCTGTAATAACACATTTGCAACTTTTTATCAACATATCACGAGAGCCAAGCCTCGGGCAAACACTAGTATTTGAATATGAAAAACTTCCGTACCAACTTTCATCTTCTTTCCCCTTTTCAACCCTTTTAATTTCTTTTTTCAGGACAAAATGTAGCCTATGTTTTTTCTCCATGTCTCTTTAGCTCTATACCAAGTTTCATCAAGATCAGTTTAGTAGTTTAGGCGTGAAAATTGTGCAAGCGTTTATATTTATTATTGTACATAGAATTACTGTTTTTAAATATACTTTTACGGCTTTTGTCATGAGTATGAGGACGACTGACCGCTAGTTGCAAAAGAACTTGAGAACTTCTGTGCTTCGTAGGGAACGTAAGGCAGTTCCCAGTTGCTATCGTTAGGCCAACTAGAGGCCTTTCAGATGATATCAAAACTTACCTAACCCGAATGGGTCGGCCACTAACATCTCCACCGCTCCGCAGCGCGGTGGAGTATTAGCCCTTCTCAGTAATGAGGACAGACTTCACTGGGGTCTCAATATAGCCCACACCTGCCTACATAGGTATCAAATCTTCTAATAACATAGCTGTAACTCAGTACAGTCACCAGCGACACACCTGTTAATTTGGTGTGATGTAAATTTTCCAGAACACAGTGTAGTCACAGAGATATTGCTTTGTACCTCCAAATTACACGATCCATTGATCGTAGCTGTACATGCAGGCAGGCAGATACTGTTATATAATGTTTAAACACTACTAAGAAATTTATACTTACCTATTTAAATTAATATAATTAACATGCCACCAGGCTACGAACGGAAAAGTAGTTATTGTGACATAACTGTAACAGTTAGACATAAGGTCTTGGGGATTTATTTGTAGATATTGATGTCCTATATAAAACTGTAGTACATCACTTTGAATTGTGAATAATTTTCGCAGTGAATGCGATTTAAAGATATTTTTTGGTATTTTTTTACATGTTGGCCCACATTATCGAGGTTACATACAGATCCTTAACGTTTCTGAAAATATTCTGTCGCTCGTGTTGAACCAAGATAATGTAGAATTCTAACGTAAAAAGATTTTTTTTCGGTCTAGTAGTTTTGGAGCTCATTCGGTTCGAATAAACAAATCTAGTATAAGTAATAATATTAGTACTGGTAATATTTTATCATACGAACCACTAGCGCCCTAGTAAAATTT
>DWJZ01008713.1:0-11156 GCA_018249125.1 Asbolis capucinus
GTGCCTAATACTTTTGGCCAAGGTTGTATATATTATAGTGGAGCAATAGGCAGCGACTCAGCTGTTGCTGACACGAGACCGTGGTCTCATGCAGCGCTGTTTTTCAGTTGCTCCCTCCTCCCTGAGATTTTATGCGGGGGTTATGGCCTTTGAGGACACCCCTAATCATAAATTGTAGTACAACAATAAAAAAATTAAACAATAATTAAAAAAAAAGAAGGAATAATCTATTAATAATATGACGTGTCTCTTTGTGCCTACGGTGTTCACTATCTCTCTCTATGTGTGTGTGTGTGGGTGTGTGTGTGTGTGATTGAGTGCCTGTGTGTGTATGGGTGAGTGCCTGTGTATGTATGGGTGAGTGCGTGCGTGTATGTGCGAGCAACTGTGTGTGTGATTGTAAATTACCTTATTTGTAGGGCCCTTTACAATATAAAGTAATCTTTAAGGTTTAGATGTTTCCAGTAAGCGTGATTCAAGTTTTCTGCGGCATGCTGCCTCTTTAAGAGGGCAGATTTATATTTTAATTTGAAGCATTCTGTGGACAATTTTATTTTAAGAGGCGGCGGTAGGCCGTTCCGTTTAGTCGCAGCAAACTTGAAACTGCCACTGTGTTTTGTGTTTAGGCATTTTCAGCTGGTTTAAAGCGTTTGTACGAAGGTGTCTTTGGCTGAGGTCTTTGGCCCAAAGTAATTTTTCATAGAGGTATTCTGGTTTTTTATTCCATATTACTCTATGAACAGTACAGGCATAATAAATGTCTCTCCTCGCTTTCATATTTAGTATATTTTTTCTGTTGAGATATGCGGTTATAAACTCTTCTTGGCACATTGAAGCAGAATCTAATACACGCATCTTGTACCCGTTGTATTGCTCTCTCTGTAGTCGTGATCAATCTGGTTTCGTAAATAGTGCTACAGTAATTGAACTGAGAGAGCACTAAAGATTCGCACAGTAACAAACGTGTTTTTTCTATAGTGTAAGGTCTTATTTTATATAGCGTTTTTAGTTCTATGAAAGCTGATTTGATTTTTTTATTTATATCTTCTATATTTTTTTGTTCTCCGTCCATAATAAGCCCCAGATTGCGAAACGAGCTAGCTTGCGGGATAGTTGTATGGTTTAAAGTCTTTATATTCGAATCTACAAAATTTTTTATTTGATCTTTTGTTCCAAGTACCACCATGATAGATTTACTAGGATTAAGGATCAAGAAGTTTGCTTGTGTCCATTTGTAGATGTTATTGAGATCTTCATTAATTTTTTTTTATGTTATCCTGTATGTCTTTACTGTCGAATGGATAGTAAATTTGCGTATCATCTGTGTACAAATTACCTGCGTACAAATCTGCGTATATTTTACCATACGATGAGATGTAGAAGAAATCAGCTTGCTTTAAAGTATGTCCATCATAACCAAAAATGTGATTGTAATTCGCAGCATTTAAACCCGATAGCCTCAAAACGTGACCATCTGACAGCCTTGACCTTCAGCATATACTAAGTCATTACCCAGCCTCAAGGAAGACAGGGTCTCCTTCTTTGTTCTTACAATTCAGCCAGGATGAGTCAGGGTAAATCCAGCCTCATCACCAATTGGGGTGGAGTATGCTTTAGGCCTCCTCAATGATGAGGAGTAGTGCAGAATTGCTCAAATTTAGTCATAACTCAGAAGGAGGTTAAATGACTTGTTGGTCACTTTCCACTTCTGGATAAGAACGTGAGGCAAATTGGATACAAGATTTCGTGTTAGAGCATAGGTGCAGAAACGAAGGGCGTCCACAAAAATAGGCACCCAGCCTGTTCAAGAAGCCAGTTCAATAGCATAATATTACGAGGGAATCAATTTATTCGCACAACCATTAAATACTACGACTCGGAGTGAATGCAACTAACCCAGATAATTTCTTGAAACCAACAAAGCGTATTTTAGGAGAGAATTCTGCCTCACGTAGGTACATTTATGTCGGTATAATACAGCGGTATATAAATTGCAATTTGCAGCAGCCACTTTCAAAATTCCAAAACCAATGCACGAAACGGTTTATAAAAGTCTAAAAAGATCTTGAAACCGCCGAGTACGTCTACCGTGCATTTCGTTTTAAGTTCGAGCGCACGGGGCGGTGGTTGTATCGGGGCATTACCACAGTGTAAGGATCTGGAGTCGTATTAGAGCTAGGTTTCGTAAAAGTTCGTAGCTTCAACTTTTTAATGGCCAATTGATGAGTACAGATCTATACTAATAATAAAACTATATTGGGGTCCCAAGTCTCGAAAATTTTACTCGGATGGTTCAATGAAATACGGCTGTCCTTCTTTCTTTATCTCCCTGCTCGCACAGTTCCATCAATTGCTCCTTGGTCGGTAATGTATTTATGATTCTTGGTGTTCTAATTAACTTGCAATTCCAATATAAAAATCTTCAAGTCAAGAGTAAATAGGCTTGTTCTAAGTTAGTACGCGTTACCATCGAAGACTTCATCGCCACTTGCCATCAAGGTAGTAAAGCGCTAATTTATCTGTGGTAAAGAAATATATCAAGTGAGCGGTCTATCATTTGCCTGGTTATACAATAAAAAAGGTTTTCATTGGTCCTGAATCTCTGATCTTTCTATTAATTCGTATTTGAGCATTAGTGCAGTAGGTACTAAGTCTCGATTATGAGAATTGATCCAAATTCCAAACAAAGACTATTGGACTACGATATGGTACAACTAGGCTGTGATATTATTGTAGTGCTGTCCTACTCGAGTAGGGAACGTGCGCTGTTTCAAGTGCCGCCTTCTTATTGCTCGGTGATACTTTGTGATGAACATAGGGAAGGCGAGGGTTGGATATAGTAAGAGATCGAGTTTATGTTCGCATTTAAAATCATCTGTATAGTTGTAAATCTTCATTGAGATACTAGGTAGTAACGTAGAGAAGACACTCCATGTCACTGATGTGTTGTGTTGTTTAGAAGTCAATTAGAAGCACTATCTAGACAGCAAATAAAAGTGTTAGTAACATTAAAATGCCTCATTATATTATGATACTGCCATAATTGGCAAACGCCGAGATTCTTGGTATAAATTCTCATCGGAAAATAACAAGATTTAATCCGGCACAAGTACCTACGAACAAAATAATTCTCAACCGCCATGTTTAATTTTGTAGACTAGTCACATTGCAGCCTTCCCAACGTATATTGCTTTTAGTTTTGCGGTTTTGAATCGTACGTTAAACCTCATACTAATTGTGTAAGCGCTGCAGGAACTATGGCTTGAAATTAGATACTCGTAAAATGTCTCTTGTAACTCTCCTGTTACTTCGAGCCTTTCGCAAAAGTCGAATCCATGTTCACCAATCTTTGAAAGTCTGATAATTAATTCTAATTTTAAAACTTTACATGAACTTAATTTCTTTTATGTGATTTTTAACTCGTCTCATCGTGGACTGGGTATATTATGCTATATTATGAGTCTTCCCGATGTATGCTTTTCGCGTCGATTCGACCCATTTACATAGAACATGGTCCCGGCTGAACTGCGGTGGCGATGAGAAACTTTTGACAGGTGACAGATGACACTTGACTTTCTTCTCTTCTTTGAGTGCTAACGCAAAACGAATTGCCCTGCAAATGCTTACCTATTCCGTAAACCTTACACTGACCTAAATAATACCAAATTAACTTAACCTAACCGTTCTACTATTTTTCCTTAAACAGTTCTTGGCTACAAATAGCTATATTTTCATGGCTTCAATATTATGGGCCACTAATGAGCACGTATTTCTCCGTTTCTGAGGAGATAGAGAACGTATCTTCAACATCACGCTTCTCCAGTGCCATGGGTTAATGGCCAACCATACTGTTAGATGATTTTGTCGAAGGTCGATGCTTAAAAATAACCATCTGATGATAGCTGGGACTGACGGCTTTGGACAAAACCACGTAAGTGCTCAAGAAATCCACTAGCAGTTACCTAACTTCAACGTGGAATGGCCTGTTAATGAGCACGATGTCATAACTGCGGAGATCTAGAACATACTCCAGCATGTTGCTCCAGTGTGAATTGGTAAAGGGATGTACCTTCAGGAAGATTATACATTAAGGGGAAACGAAGCACGCAATTTAGTACGTGAGGTTGTCAGGTACGCCCATTTTCGTAGACCGATCGAGGTCATTACTGCCCCATATTACGAGAGAGATTTGCAATGGATGCTCGTTGAGGCTTGATGGTTTTATATCGAGAACTAGTTTCTGCTCAAGGTTTCTTCCGTCATGGTAGGTACGTAGATAAAAGTAGCCTATTTGTTATTCCAGAATATAATTTATACCAAATTTGATTCAAGTACGTTCAGTCGTTTCACGATTCTCTCGTCGAGAGGAACAAGCATCCCTCCATATATCTATCCATTCATCTGTCCTTACATCCTCATACCGCGATTATATTTTATTCCCTGTACCGGGAAGGATTGGAATAAGTTGAAGCGTCAGTGTTCCCGTCCGATTACTATGTAAATGTCTTAGATTCAAGAGTGAATAGAACTAAGTTAGTGCGCTTTACCATCGAAGATTTCATCGCCACTTACCATCAGGTGGGATCGTAGTTAAGCGCTAAGTTATTTAAGGTAAAAAAAATATTTTCGCATCTATTAATAGTAGGAGACGATGTCGATATTCTTTTTCTAATACGAGAAAGAAAACATTTTTAATCTCTTTTGTTTTTATAAATGTGAAAGGTTGGAATAACTTACTTGTGCCAGTGTTTTCTTTTACGTATAATATAATGTGAGTCAAGAGAAGAATGAGAGGAATAGAAGTAATAATAGAAGTTTACTTTGTAGACCAAAATCTTAGACATCATCGCCATTTACCATCAGGTAGGATTGTGGTGAGAATTAAATTATATTAAGTAAAAAAAAATACCACAAAATCGGGGCACACTCAAATATTTTCTACTTTTGACAGTATTAGCTTTAGAATTTTGGCGCCAATAATTCCTAGTGTCAGATGATGACAGAAGTCAGCTGCTTTGCTTATGTATTGTAAATATTATCTATCAGTGTTAGCGCCGGTTTATATCGATCGATCTATAGGCATGTTATGTTAGAGATATGAATCAAATATATATTTTTATTGCTTTGTTTACTTCAGTATTTCCCTGATGTTACGTAAATATTGAATTATTTATTGAGATGGAATTTGAACGTTTTTAAAAGGTATAAAAAAATATGGTTTATTAAAAATATTTAAAAATACATTTAATGGGTTACTCACGATTATTGCTGTTTATACCGGTATTTCGACCCAGTTGCATGGGTCACGGCAAGTTTTTTAAAAAGGTTTACTGTCCTCGATAATGGAAGCTTAAAATCATATATATTTCCCTAATACAAAGCAACTCACAAAATTTCATAACTGTATTGTTTAGCATTGAGAAGTTCCCTTGTCTGGAGCCAATCCTGAACGTAGTATCGGTCATGTTTCTCATAAAAATACATTGTCGTCTATATGAAAACTTTATGCAAAATTTCAGAACCGTAGTGTAAAAAGAAGTGGGTCTAATTAAACTTTCAACTGACCCGTAGCAAACAAATATACTAATATACCAACATACTAATATACCAACATGCACTGCAAGTTAAATTGAAGCTTGTACTAAGTCCTTTCCATTTACACATACGGATCCAATAGATATCCTACTAATGTTGTAATTGTGAAAATTTGTGAAAATGTTTGGATAACTGTTTTTTCCTTGACTCCGTAACCACTGAACGAATTAGTATGAAAATTTTCACATAGATAGGCCTCATCCAGGAACATAAGTTTTTATCCCGATTGTAGGTTCCCCTGAGATGATGTGCACGTTTATGTTTGGTCGTTTGCGTTTCAATGCGTCTTGAAAAACACACGCGGGTGAAGCTGCGGGCAGAAACTGCTGTAGTTGACTGAGTGAACTGTAATAGAGTAAGAGATGTCGCAAAGATCTTTCAGGAATGATGTTTTGAATTTTTTAAATTTATTTTGTTATTAATTTTATAGTAAATATAGGAATTTTGTATTGTTAACTTTTCATTTTGGTTAGGTGAGCTATTAGTTCCTAAGACGAAATAAATGTTATTAATTTCATTTCATAACCTTATTTTTGGTTAATTAGTAGCATTGTAGAATTAAAACTCTCTTCTCTGCCACTTAAAATAGGGGAGTGAGTCACTTCCCTCCCAGATGTGACTGTCTCACCCAATGAATCACCGGGTGCATCAGCCAAATTGCCGTGCAATATCTCGAAAGGTCATCCAGATGGGGGTATTATGAAGCCAAGTTTAGTCCAGAACATTCCATTAATATCCGTATAAGAGTATTTCCGATAGTTGTGGTTCGAGTGTTCTGTAGCATGCAATATGTTGTTCTAGTGATGTACTAACATCTAACAATTTAATAAGGTTATGTTATAGGTACTCACGATATATGTTGTTAGACTCGATAGTTCAGCTGTGCCTATGAGACATGCAACTGGGTCGAAATATCGGCGCGGAAAACATATATTCCTTCCTAGAGTTCATGTAACATAGCATTTACTACATAGATATTTTCTTTCTCACTCTCAGATATACTTGGTTTAGTTTTGAAGACTGATATGTCAAATTAATCATAACATAAACATTTTACGTACAATATTGCCAAGGCGAGACTTTGAGGCTGGCACTGTCAAAAACGTATCAGATCTGTTGTACAGACATGCTACCACAACCGCCAGCCGCAGTCGCAATTTGTAGAAGCAAGCCGCAGCTGCCAACCGCAGACGCAATACGCAGCCGCAAGACGCAGCCGCAAGTCGCATGAGCAAACGCAGCCGAGAGCAGCAGCTGAAAGCCGCACCGGCATCGCGGAGCCGAAAGCCGCAACCGCAAGCCGCAGTCACATAATCAAACCCATTGATTTTATCGGCTTCGCATTAGGCTTGACCCTGCCGTCGACACCTGCGCGGCGTGCTATTAAATTAGTTCGTGATTGTAATTCAAGTAACGGAAATCCTTACTAATATTATAAATACGAAAAAATCTGCCGTCTGTCTGTCTGTTTGTTACCTTTTCACGCTCTAACTACTTGTCTAATTTTGATGAAACTTGGTACAGAGGTAGAATAGAACTTGACGAAAAACATAATTCTATCAGGCCTAACTTCACAAAATGCGCAGTTAGGCAAAATATGTCTTGAGGTTTCGCTCCCACACAAGTATGACTCAGACTCTTCACTCTTCACGTCAATACCTGTAGCTTTTGGCCCTTAACATTTCATTTCAGATATGCCTCTGCAAGTCATCGTTACTACACCGCACCTTGGAAACCTTCTTGTTTTATTCTTTTTTTTTGTGTATTGTTAACCTTTGAAGAGTTTCCTCGCAAGAAGCCAAACTGATAGAGGAATACCTGGATTAACATAAGCAATGCAAGAGCATTGGAATAAGGCAGCACAAAATTTCGCACGTGTATGGATATGTTCGACTTCTGGTGAAGAGTTTTGTTGGCAGAAGCCTGTATACAAGTGTTCGATCAATATCTTTTTGCTGCCAAAACCTTTTGCAGAGAGTACTATATCAGACAACTGATAAACATACATACATTATTTGTAAAAAACATACTTTTATAGATTTTATTAAACCCTTAAAACACCAAGTTAGCATTTCTGCTCATCACAGAAAACTTTGTTCGGAGCGGAGATCGAACCTACGACCTCCGGGTTAATATTCAGGTTTACTACCACTAGACCAACAGACCAGTTTACGGCAGCAGAATACTGGAATAATTAAAAGGGGCTTTATTGGTAACTGTACCTATTCAAAATCTGGAGTACATATCATTAACCCCACATGCTGGGGGAGATTACAGTGAAATAATCAGATTATGGAGTATTGATTGGGCAAATTGGTTTGACCTTTAGCCCACGCTCGTCGGGATAGCTGAGAGTTGCGCATTGTGCGATAAACTTCAATGATTATTTTGTTTTTGTTAATGTTTCGACATTCAAAATTTATGTAATAGACGCCATTGGAAATAATTCAGAGGTTTGAATGTAACGGTATTTTTGTTGCATATTTTAACATGCTGTCACTTGAATAGGTATATCTCATATGTTCTAATCTTAATAATTGAATAGGATTATCTCATTGGTTCTAACCTTAATAATTGAATAGGTATATCTCATAAGTTCTAACCTTAATAATTGAATAGGTATATCTCATAGGTTCTAATCTTAATAATTGAATCGGTATATCTCATAGGTTCTAATCTTAATAATTGAATCGGTATATCTCATAAGTTCTAATCTTAATTATTAAATAGGTATATCTCATAAGTTCTAATCTTAATAATTTAATAGGTATATCTCATTGGTTCTAATCTTAATAAATGAATAGGTATTCTCATAGGTCATCTAATAGGTTTTTACTCCACTGTCTCAGAATGTGTGTAATGTTTTTTGAACGTATGTATGGATGTGTGGTTGTTTGTATGTCAATTTTTTTGACACGCCCTACAGACAGCTGGACAGATCATGACATATGAGGTGTCAGACTTGTGGTAGTGGCAATGGCTATATACTTTTTCAATAGGACGCCCGAAAATGAAATTGGATCGGTTTGTTTTTTTCTTACCTTAGCAATATGATATCAAATGAAAGTTCGTGACCGTTTGAAGTAAATATCATATGCATAATGATTTAAAAAGACCTATCCAATGATACCCCCAATGCTGGGGCAGAAAATAATGTCGACAGATAATACATTAATCAAAAAAATATGTTAGAAAAACTAAAAAAACGACATAATGAAAGACAGAAAGATAGACAATATTTTTTATTCAGTCAGAATTTACCGTAACAACATAATGATATACAATAATAGGAACAATATGTGATAATATATAACATAGTCCTTTTCAAAACCCAATTTTAAATACAAAAAGATTGATTTACAAAAAAAAGACAAACTTATAGCAAAACATCACTTATAATTATAAGTTGTACTTACAGAGTAATCACTGACAAATCACTCACAAAATGACTCACGTGAATCTTATCCCAAGGTATTAATACCTAGAGGTGTGTCGACCGACCGCTTACGAGCAATCCAAAAACTCTTCTATCGAGGTACCGCCGTATTTATAATGAATTCGTTCTTATAGTGGGGGTAGTGCTAATAACAAATATACAATTGTATGAAGCAATACAATAAAAAATATTAAACAATAAAAAACGTATATTTGTTATGGTAGTTACCCGCCTACGAACACAACCATGCAATAAAGACGGACATCGCAGTTCCCGGCTTGTATCGGCAAAATATCAAATGTCCATTATTGGAAGCAAGCCTGAGAACACAACCCGATTCTTCGTTCACCTCAGTCCGAACCTAACATCGGCCAGTGTCACTATAGCTTAGTTAGATATAAGTAATATGTAATAATTTAGTAATAAAAGTTAATATATAGGTACATTCATAGTTTAATTCGCACCTGCTGCGCCAGCCTCCCGTAATTTACAACATAAGATTCACAACAAGTCCACAAGCTGCAATAGGTCGAGTACCTAATGAAATAATACTATATGAAACGGCATATATGTATACATTTGATACATACATATATGTTTACATCTTGAGATATACAGAATGACAAATTGAGAATAAGTGTATAGAAGGGAATGTGTAATATTTATAATATTTCGAACTAGTTTCCGCCTGCGACTTCGCCCGCGTGGAATAATTAATTTGGGCTAATGCTAACTTTAACGCGCGACTTCGTTTTTGTCATAAACGATTTTTGCAAAATTTTAACTGTTTACCCAGCGCACGCAACGAAAGCTCTCAATAGGAAAAAATCCCCCAATTTTGAAACATTCTTCATTGGTGCTCTGCTCCTATTGGTCTTAGTGTGATTGTAGCCTATAGCCTTCCTCGATAAATGGGCTATCTAACACTGAAAGATTTTTTCAAATCGGACCAGTAGTTCCTAAGATGAGTGCGTTTAAGCAAACAAACAAACTCTTCAGCTTTATAACATTAATATAGATATGACGTCAGTAAAATAAGTTTGTGAACATGTAAGCTAACAGAAAGCGATTCGCGGGCGTTGGCAAGTATTGATTCTACTGTGACCTGTTCTCGCTCTGTGCTAGTTCTATACTTTATTATGTTGCATGTACTGTTCATGTACCAACATGAGAGTATCGTGTAACTGCGACCACTTGTTGCTGGTTGGATGTTGGAGTGAGATTTGAGGAAGATAATGGGCTTCTGTATTCACAAGGCTCTGAACTGGACAATCTCAAAAGATAGAATTTGGTTTCCACAGAGACTTACATTGTTGTGTAGGCTTTTAACATACTGTCTATTGTAATGAAATATTAATAATGTATAAACTAGTTTCCGCTCGTAGTTTCGCCCGCGCGGAAGGTTTGTTGATAAAAAATAAGCTGTATTATTCCAGCCTATTTTCTGTGCTAAATTTAATTCAGTTCGGTTCAGTAGTTTTAGCGTGAAAGACGAACAAACATCCATCCATCCAACCGAATGGTTAATGAATATACATCCTCACAAATTTTCCATTTATAATAGCAGAATTTTACTACTAAAAAAAAATTATCAAATCAAACCAGCTAGATTATACTCGATCGACTCATTTTGTCTTTTATAAATTACAACTGTTGGTTAATTCATAGTGAATCGTCTAATATAAGGTCAATTAGTCTAATGTTTTGTCAGAAATTTGCCGTAGATCGAGAAGGTTATGTCAAATTCAAGTAATTTTTTTGTGTCACTCAGTCGCTTAAAACTAGTTGTTTTTTAATCCTAATAATATTATAAACGTGAAAGTTTGTTAAGATGGATGGATATTTGTAACTCCTTCACGCAAAAACTGCTGAACCGATCTGGATGAAATTTAACATGGTAAGATTGTAATCAGTAATAAAACATACAGCCTTGGCCAAAAGTATTAGGCACCCTATAAATTACTGCAAAATTACATGTTCAGGGAGGAAAAACAGTACTTTTAATTATTAAATTAATTTATTAACATTAAATAATCAATAAAACACTGATATTTCGTTGGCCCACCCTTTGCTCTAATTACAGCGGCAATTCTGTGCGGCATGCTGCGTACAAGCTTTGCACATT
>DWJZ01008714.1:0-11155 GCA_018249125.1 Asbolis capucinus
TACTTTTTTTTCTCTCTGAACATGTAATTTTGCAGTAATTTATAGGGTGCCTAATACTTTTGGCCAAGGCTGTATATATAATTTATATATCTCAATAATATATATATATATATATACGTATATATGCGTCCTTAACCGTAGCAAGTAATAATCAACTTCTGATAGGCATATTCCCGGACCCGAGAGATCGGATCCGTTTTGTAGAGACCGACGTACAAAACACTAGGCTACCACTGTTAGACCTTATATGATATGTGCACATATAAGGAAACATTGTGAGGAAACCTGCACTCATGAGACTTCTTCATAAGGTGTTAAATCCACCAATCCGCCCTTGGCCATCTGGTGGACTAATGCCTGTCTCCCTCACACTGTGAGTAGAGACCCGAGCCCAGTAGTGGGACAGTTATGGGTTTCAGTTATTATCCATTCTAATAATGAAACTATAACGGGTTCAATTTTGTATATTAAGTATTTTTTATTTTATTTCGATGCATGCTTTATTATCGATACAGAGATCAAAACATTTTTTTTGGATTAATTGTCTGTCTGTTCGAGCTTCGCGCAAAAACTGCTGGACATATTTAGATGAAACTTGGCATAGTCGTAGTTTAAAATCCGAGAATCGTTATAGGATATGTTTTATCCCCGAAAATAGCTTACTTGCCACAGGATAACAGGTTAAAATTAGTATGTCAATTCCGAAACCATGGATCAATTTAGATAAAATTTAGTATGATTGTGGCTTATGTTAAATGGTTAAAGGATACTTTTCATCCCAGAAAACTGCTTTTTTCCCGTGGGATAACAGGTTAAAGCTAGTATGTTAACTCTGAAAACACTGGAAAACACTTTTTCCGAAGCGAAACGACGGCAATTTTTAGTATTATTATGACATTACGATGTTCAAAGGTAGTTTCTTCATCACCACACCAATTTCTACCAAATATCGTCCGTGCACAGGTAGTGATTGGTCATACATTTATCTACATAACTAGATACGAGTACCTAAGGCCGGAAGGTCGTGGGTTCGATTTCCACCCGGGCAAACTTTTCTTTGATGAACAGGAATATTTGTTCTGTGTGTAAAATTATCTATAAAAGTATGTATTTATATACATAGTACAAGCTAACGCTTATTTTGGGTTCAGATAGCTGAGTATGAGTTTTCCAAACATATTTATTTATACTTTACCTATCGAAAAGCTTCGACCTGAACATGAAAATAATTACGTTCAACCATAATAACTTTCAGCTTTTCATCAGGGATTTACTTCGAGAATAACATGACGATACGTGCAAGGGAGGTGCAACCAATATATCCGTCGGGATATGAACGAAGAACATCAATTTTAAAGGCGATCCTGTCCGCCATACGACACCTCCACCGTCTGCAATAAGCTGTAATATTATATAGCGTACTATTGCATAGAGTATATAAAGCATTATAGACGGTAAATATAATATAGTAGGGTATATTCAGTTTAAGGCATGTTTGTATGTATGCTTGTATGTATGAGTGTCTATGCATGTGTGTCAAAGTCAAATCATTTATTTCATGTAGGTATTTACAATACTCTTATGAAAGTATTTTTTTAGAATCTACCACCGTTTCGGAAAAGTGCTGTGATAATGAGGAGAATAAACGGCGAAAAAAACTCCTCAGCATATCTTTTCGATAATACATAAAATAATAATACAAAATTATTAAAAATAATTTACTTGGGTGGAACCGGTTGCGGATGTATATTATTTCCAAGCATCCTTGTCATTAATATATTCATTGATAGTATAATACCCCTTTTCTATGAGTCGATATTTAATTTGCTTTTTAAATATTTCGATAGGTAAGTTGAGCATTGACTTTGACACTTTGTTGTAAAATTTTACACCAAGCCCCACAAAAGATCGCTGCACCTTACGTAAGCGAAATGAAGATGTAATTAAAATGCTGCATATTTCGGGTTTGTCCATTATTAATATCTCCTATGTGTGTGTGTGTGAGTGTGTGTTTAGCCCACAATATCGATACACTTTAAATTAAATAAATTTTACAAATATTTTGCAGAATTTATTTTAACAAACGTTATGTAGTCCGTTTTTGATTTCGTACAAAAATTATAAGCAATTTATGTGTCATAATATTTTGAAGTTGAGTTTAACGTTTATTTTTTATTTTTACAATGTTCACGTATTGTGACATTGACGAGTTGTTAAGATATTAGTGAGTTAAAAATGTAAAGTGACGTTGTCATCCGACGGCTTATTTAACAAGTCTTGTACAAATGACAAAAAAGACTAATAAGTGTTTTAATGTTACATTTTTAAAATAATTTTTTTTATTTTGTTAAAAAATCTCATTTACTTAAATTGCCAAGGACAGCAATATATGCTTACATTAATTGTTAAATTAAATACAAAATAAGTATATAAATCTATCTCTGTGTCAAATTAAATTTAGTTTCATTTAGTAGTTTATATGTGACGAAGAAACATACATTTATCCAACTCCACAATCATTACATTTTACGTTATAATTATTAGTATATAGATGATATTTAGCTGTACATACATTTACAACTTCTATTAATGAATGGGTTAAAGCCATTAAATAAATGATCAGATTTGATATTTATTTCAGTTTGTTAGAAAGTAAAAGTCGGAAGTGACGTTTGGTGTGGATGTAGAAGCGGTGTTTTGGACAGCGGAAGCGAGACCAGACGGTGGAGTCTGGCGTCGCGACGAGATACAAGCGTCGCAGTCTGTTGCAAGCTGTTGAGGAAATTAATACGACCGAGGGAATCTGTTCTATGAAAATACTGATACTATATTTATACTGTATTGATACTACATGTGTGCCTGATACTAAAGATCAACTGGTACAGAATATTTTAAATATTAAGACCGCTTTTTGTACCACATCGATTTGATATAATAAGTTTTAAATAAACAAATAAATACTATAGTAATGGCACAGTCTTGTTACACTGATATATATATATATACTGCCTACTGATGTTACACTGATATTATACAAAAAGTATTGATGTATTAGTGGTCGAGTCTTGGGCAATATAAAATAGAGTAATCATGAATATTTCTTCTTTAGTTTATCTTCTAGTTAATTAATTGTCTTCCGCACACACGTCTTCCTCTCGCACCGGTGGCCTCCCCCCTTCCTCATACCCCGCACCTCACCTCCTCTATACGCTCCATTTCACGTTCACTCCTACATTGTTGTTAAGATACATGACCCGGTTGTGGCCATTTTAAAAAATTTGTCGACTTATGCCTTCATTGCTGAAAATTTTTGAAGTAATTCATATATTGCTTGCGTAAACTAAATGAAAACTAAATTCTTTTGTCACGAAATCGATTTTATAAAGTATGTCGAATCATAATCGGAACCCATCACGGCCCACTATTGAGCACGGGTTTCTTCTCTGATTGAGAAGGTTAAGGCCATAGAACACCACGCTGGCCAAGTGCGGATTGGCAGACTTCACACACCTTTGAGTTTTGCAAACTCCCCGGCATGCAGATTTCCTTACGATGGTTTCCTTCACCGCTATAGCGAGTGACATTTAAATGCTTAAAACGCACATAACTCCGATAAGTCAGAAGCGCGCGCCCTGGGATTCGAACCCGGACCCCCGAGGAGATCGAATTCTTAACCACTAGGCTATCACTACTGTATGTCGAATAGAAATTTATAATGGAAAATTTAATTATATTTACGTCCAGTCCATTTCTGGCCACTTCATGTGCCAGTCCAGGCCATAACAATAAATTACAATATTATCGTATTAGGTACAAAACATTAAAAAGTACTTATATATGAAACAAAAAAATATATTAATATAAGAAAAAAAGGCAATGTAGCATGTTTACATTACATAAAGAAAATAAATGTTAAGTAATCTTTATAATTATTTTTAAATGAATAAACATGTACCCGAATTTTCGCTTGCATGAATTATTTTTTTAATATCAATGGGCCCATAATGATCTTAGGGGTATTATAGTATCAATGAATATATTAGTGGCAATGATGCTTGGAAATAATATACATCCGCAGCCGGTTCCACCCAAGTAAGTTCTTTGTAATAAGTTTGTATTATTATTTTATGTATTATCGAAAAAAAATGCTGAGGAGTTTCTTTCGCTGTGTCTTTTCATTATTATAGCACCTTTCAGAAACGGTGGTAGATTCTAAAAAATTACGTTCATAAGAGTATTATAAATACCTACATTGAATGAATGATTTGATTTTGACTTTGAATAGTAAAATAAGAATATGACCTGCTATCCTGCAAGGTCAAAGCCAATTTTTGGATTAAAAAGTATACCGTAAATTTCTCATCGATCACTTTGAACCAGATGACCATGTGGCTTCAATCTTCCCCACTACTGAGTTCAGGTCTCTACTTCTCATACTGAAGAGGCATAGACTTTACTCCACGAAGCTACTCTAATGTGAATTGGTGATGGTATTTTCATGCATACAGCATAAACATAACCTCAAAATATCACATTCATAGACTGTTATGACAAAAATATATTCTGTTATTAATTTATAAGCATTGTTATGCCCACGTTATCAGAATAACGTTCCCAACTGAATCCTACTGATATGTTTAATCGATAAAATAAATACTTCACTAAATCACCTGCCAATGAAAAGATAAACATTTCGTTCCATATTTGAATTCACCGCCGCCATGTTTAATTTTAATCTGGCACGAATAAAAGGTGCGTTTATTATTTCGGTTGTTTACGGTTTTAAATTTTAAATGGGTAGTTCTGCTAGTTTTAAAGTTATATAAAAGTTATAAGCAATCTTTTTGCAATAGATCGCTATTTATCCGCTGCTGCCAAGGAAAACATGGTTTGTTTGTACTTCAACATATTTTTTTTTACTTTCTATAAATTAGTGCTTGACCACTATCCCGCCTAATGGTAAGCGGCGATATGGTGTTAGATGGTACAGTGCTAATTTAGTAAAAGCACACTTACATTATAATCGAACGGAAAACTGACGCTGGCAACTTATTCCAGTCCTTGATTACTTTGTCAACTAAATTCAATTCGTGACATGATTAGAAATCTGTTGGGATATTACTTCTTTCTTGTTGTTAACGATAAAAAAATGGACAATAAATTAAGGTATTACAAAAAATATATTTAAATCCAAACACTTCAGAGTTATGCAGTAATTAAAATATCTGGGACCTAAAAGTTTAAAAGTTCATACTTAAAATGATAAATATTTCCTAAAAAGCCTATGCGGAATTATATTCCCAATATTTAAAACAGCCTAATTTTTCAACCACTTCCCTATCGTAGCGAGTATACCAGATAATAAGGTTTTCAGCCACAGCAAAGTCATTATAGATCGTTACAGGTAAAAGCTGTGGCGGTCCTCGAATGTAATCATGTTACAATGAGATCAGGTTACCGTCTCGATTCAGGAAACTCATAATAACCACAGAGGTTTTTTTAGAAAATACCGGTAAATGCGATATACCGGTAAGGGAAATATCGGGAAATACCGGTAACATGGGTTATAAACACAGCCCTATTGTATACAATAATCTTGTTATTAAAAAAAGCACCGGCAGTTTTTGTCCGCCGGCTTTTTTTGCCTTCCGGCCTACACTAGCGTACATAGTCATAAGTTTGTAATATTTATAAAGCCGATGACAGATAGGTATTGTCAAGACTTATCAAGGACTTCATTTAAATATTTTTTTAATATATTGTTCGTAATTTTTTTTTATGTTGTGTTTTTTATTCCAATTTAGTTCTTTTGTTATTCTTACTATTATTTTTGTATAAACAAATGCGTACTATGTCATTTTATTAATGGCGAAATAAATGTTTCTTTCTTTCTAAATTTATAACTCAAGTTGGGACTTTGTATCGTAAAATTTTGACTTTCGTTGGAGAGTTTTTATTTCTAAAACGAAATAAACAGTTTTCATTTCAACACAGTTACAGACGCGATAGAGATTATAAAAGCTGACAAATTTATGGATTTGGTATGTGATGGATACAAAGTGACGCCGACATCGGAGCGAAGAGAATAGGTTCGATTCCCGGCCGGGTCAAGCATGCACAGATATATATTGGTCTTCGAATTAGGTATGTTTGTGATGTATTTTAGTCCTGTACATGTTCCTCGCGACAAAGGCATCTGTAGCCTTCATAGACGGTTCATCTTACTAATAATATAAATGCAAAAGTAACTGTCTGTCTGTTACCTTTTCACGCCAAAGCTACTGAACCGATTTTGATGAAACTCGATACAGAGGTAGAATAAAACTGAGTTAATTTATCATATCTACTTTTTCACGAAAATGGGCTATAAACGGGAGAAATAGGTGTTGGAAGATTTTTTTACTGAAAATATAAGTATAGCACTTGAAGAGGGTGAGAGAGAGAAAGTGAAGAGAAAAATCATGTGGACGTAGTCGTGGGAAAAAACTAGTTTATGACATGACTTTATGTCTGACTGAGAATAGAAAAACATAATCAAACGTCAGTGAAACAGTGATGGTGGTTAACAAATCGGCCTCCTACTCGGGGTGTCTGAGTTCAAATCCCAGGGCACGCTCTTCTGACTTTTTGGAGTTACATATGTGCATTTTAAGCATTTAAAAGTCACTCGCTATAACGGTGAAGGAAAACATTGTGAGGAAACCTGCATGCCGAAGAGTGTGAAGTGAACAAAAGGTGTGTGAAGTCAGTCACTTCGCCAGCGTGCTGGACTATGGCCTTAAGCTTCTCATTCAGAGAAGAGACCCGTGCTCGATAGTGATGATCAGATCCGTTCAGATGACGATGTTGAATTATGAATAAAACGTCAAAATTTAATTTGCAGTATATGTTTGGATATTAGTATGTTAGTTTGTTACGGGTCAAATCTTGCAAGTTTAATTAGACCCACTTCCTCTTACACTACGGAGCTGAAATTTTGCAGTAAGTTTTCATCCTGATGACAATGCATTTTTATGGCAAGCCTGACCTGATACTACGTTCAGGATTCGCTCCAGACAAGGTAACTCCTCAACGGTTAACAATACAGTTGTGGAATTTTATGTGTTTCTTTGTATTATGGATGTATAATTCAAGATTGTGTTTTTAAGTGTTTATAATGAACCTTGTCTTTACAAAACTTTTTGAAACTCAAATTACGCCATTGCTGAACCTGGGACATCGGTTAGTTGGAGACCCTATCAACTAGGCTATCAGCTCAAGGATGATGTTGTTAAAAGAGTACCTTTATCATCCTAGGATAAGGTTGTACTCGATAAGGTTGTCACACTCAGCCCCATTAAGAGGGCGGACATAATTTCTGGATTCGAACCCCGTCCCATCTACACAATGCTCTTGAATTTCCAATGTTGGGGCGTCAGGTACGGAAATTTCATATAATCGCTTTATTGAGCTATTGTTATGATAATCGGAGGTTGGTTTTCGAATTTCCGTTTTTGGGATTGAATCACAGCTCAAAATAAGGGACCTCTGTACATGATTTTTGAATTGCTAACAATTATATAAAATAAAAAGTTTATTAAAATACTTAACACAGGCTTTAATTATAGCCCTTTTTTTGTTTTCGAGGGGGAAATCTTCGAAAGATACCCAAACCTAGAAGGTACGGTTATGTGGGATTTCTACCCACTGCCCGGGGGGCAGCCGTCCGACGCATATGGGGAGGCTCTGGGATCTCATATGAACGCACCGGTGCCTCCTCTACGGAATGATGACATCCATCGAAAACAAGACGGTTATCAACGGCGTTTCCATGTCCGAGTGGGATCGGATTATAGAGCCCTAATATGAAGAAACACAGAATTTTATTGCTATATTAATAACCATTGAGGAGTTCCCTTGTCTGGAGCCAATCCTGAAAGTATAACCAGTTCATGAATTTTATAAAAATGCATTGTCATCAGGTTGGAAGGTTTATGCAAAATTTCAACTTACACTAGTAAGTGGAGGTGGGTCTAATTAAGCTTGTTAGATTTAACCCGAATACGTAAATTACTACACTAACATACACTGCAAGTTAAATAAGGGATATTTTTAAGTGGACATCAAATAACTTATCACCTATCAATTTATGTTCAACAGTTAAACTTTTTTTACATCTAATAAATTATTTTACGGCAAATAAACTAATTGTTTATCAAAACTAGTAATATGAATATTTCGAAAACATATATCAACAGCCTTTAATATATTTTTTTTAAATGCGCGCAACATTGCAACAAATAGAGTTGCGTCATGTACTTTAGTTGCCAAAATCACATTAGCGTGATTTAGTATATAAAAAAAAGTGTTTTTCAGTCAGTATATAAAAAAAAGTGTTTTTTTTTAATTTTTTTTACATAAAAACTAGCGATTTTTTTGTTTGTTAGTTAAATACAACCTGTTTATAAGTTTATAATGAATAAAGATTGTAAAAAGTTGATAAACTTACCATTTTATTATGAATTATTCGTTTTCTCTGCGAATATACATATGTACCCTTTTTTACAGTAGTTCTACAAAGTTGTAAGTATAAAATTTGGCACAATTATACAAATTACACAGATAACATTAGGAGGGAAGGGCGGGGGTTGCGAATGTAGTCGGTGGATTAAGTTTTTTTTTATATTAAATTATTAGTGCTTGACCACAATCCCGCCTGATGGTAATCTCAATTTGAAGACATTTACATTGTAATCGAACGGAAATACTGACGCAGAAACTTATTCCAGTCCTTCGCGGTAACGTTAGTACAAAATAATAGATTCAATGAAAAATAATATTAATATGTATTATTAATGAAACAAACCATTATTAATTTATTAAAGTTAAGAAATTTATGGGTCAAGAGTACAAATCAATTTTCATAAAAAAAATTGTTTTGTTTTAATGGACAATTAAAAATCAAGTACAGTCTATTAGTCTTACTGTAGTACTCATAGTCTTTAATGGTTACTTAAAACGCTCGTTAGTATAGAATGTCTGTACAAGATCCGTAGTAGTTATGTATATGTATTAAACTAAGGTCCGACCCCAGTTTCGTCCGCGTGGTACGTTCATAAAAAACAGTCTGTATATAATCTATTCCTGTGCCTACATTTCGTGCAAATCCGGACAGGATTATATATATATATATATATATAGTGTAGCTCAACCTATACTCAGTGCAGTCAATCTAGAATGTTTAACACCAAACCGTGTCCGAGCAACTTGTGAGAAACAGGAGAATTAAACTTTTTGTCGTTTTATCAGTTGTTAACTCTTTTGTGCCATTACATTTTTAAAAACTTTTACTTGTAAATCATATGCTATTTGCTTAGTGACAAATGTATAAAGTGTATAAAAACGAAAATCAATAAATTCTAAAAGTATAAAACAAAATAGTTCAATGGATTGAAAGGTTATAAACTCCTTCATGAAATTAAGGATGTCACAGTATGAATTTGTGAATGATATTATCTGTTGTATTTTTTTGTGTGACTGGTGTGACTATATTTATTTGTAGTTTAAGTGCAAACTAATTTAATGAATACGTACTTTAATTACAATTTTTTTTAAATATAATGTGTAGTTTAATAGAAAAAAACCTCATTTATGTAAGTTGGTGAAAACCCTACAAAAGATTTTTTATAGTTTGTTTACATTTATTCTGGATGTTGGACTAGGTAGTCGAATTACGCCGAGGCTGGTGGCTCTGGGATCTCACATGCATGCCACGGTGCCTTTCAAGCGTGATGCGTTCTTAGTATAGCCATTTGGCTAGGTAAGTAGACATTAACAACGCCGACAAATGACGCTGTTGTTAAATTATATATGTAAGTATACGAGTACATATATAATATAAATTATAAGTTAATGGTTGACTACAATTCTACTTGATAGTAAGCGGCGATGTAGTCGTAAATTTTAATATATAAATTGCTATAACAACAATGGCTATTACTGAATTTTCGAGGTATTTGTAGAAATGAAGTTAAAAATATATACGTATTTTTTGCAATGGTAGAATTTTGACAACCCTATATTTATTTGTTCTGTCAAGATTCTCTTCAAATCCTGGCCCAGATATAGTAGGGGTGTTTAATTCTACTAATATTAAAAAACAGGGAGATGCAGCCTGGGCCGTCAACGTCGCCCGCTGGATCGGTGACCTTAAGGAGGTGGATGATAGAGGTTGGATGAGATCAGCGAAGGACCGTTTGTAGTGGCACACCCTGGGAGACACCTATGTTCAGCGGTGATGATGATGAAGAATTCGTTACTTCTTTGCGCGTAAACTACTGAACGGATTTGAATTAAATTTGGTATACTGTCGGATTATAGTCTAGAATAACAGATATTGTTTTTACCAACATACCACGTGGACGACCCTCAGCAACGATTTTAAATTATGTTTGTTTCGAAGGAAATATGTATGTATGTCGCCCAAACGCCTTTGACGATGCTCTACGACTAATTTAACGATAACAATGAGGAACAATGGTTTCTCGTGCCCATTGAAACACTGATTAAGAATTTTCTAACAACATAATTGGTTTTAACGGACCTCTCCTCAACTTAGGAAGCCTGAAATATACTCCGCCATGCTGTTTTGCGGATTGGTGGAGAAGTTAGTGTCCAAAGTGCCAGAAGTTTCTATCCTGTCATAAGGCCTCCGATGAGGCTTAATTATGCTGTCTAATGGTAACCAGGAACAATCTATACGAGCTTTCCGAAACATGGAAGCGCTTGTAAAATTTTTGCGACTAGCGGTCACCTATCCTCCTGACTACCGCCGATAGCGATCGCCTACAATCACAACTAGCCGTCAGGCTGTGAACATTCCGTAACTTAATACTATAACCGAAACACGCGACAGCGTGTCAGCCAACGTTCAATGAAATGTATATTTGCAGGAACCAACTCGAGTGACTTTTGAATCACTCACAACTCGTATCCATTAAACGTACAAACATTAAATTTACCAAATATAGTAATAATAATATAATAAATAAATAATAATAATAATAAATATCTTTGGACAACTCACGCACGGCCATCTCACCCCAAACTAAGCGTTAGCTTGTACTATGGTGATCAGACAACTGATAAACATACATATATACTTTTAAATACATAC
>DWJZ01008715.1:0-11155 GCA_018249125.1 Asbolis capucinus
AAATCTGTAACTATCCTAGTGACTTCACATGGAAGATGTTACGGAAATATATTTACCATGGGGTATAGAGAGAGTTATAAAGGAATCGAACTCAAAATAATGATTTTTCATCTAGGCTAAAAGGCTAAAAAATAAAAAAGTATTCCATTTAACAGGTACTACTAGACAGGTCAGTCAAATTAATAGTTCAGTAAATACGAGAAATGTAATCCAGTAGCTAATACGTAGATATGTGTAGCCGGTAAATAATCAAATCAGTTTGATTTATTAGCTCAAGCACGGTATGCTTATTAAACGGCTATGGGACAGCTATTTGATTGTGTGCTGTGACATAGTATAGATTAAGTAGTAGGTTAATTTACTCTCCTTTTTTCCGTTTTTCATATACTTCATCATATCTCCTTCTTTCTATATCTCCTTCATCCTATACAATCTATCTAATAAATAAATATATTTGGACAACTCTCATTCGGCCATCTAACTCCAAGCTAAGTGATAGCTTGTACTGTGGTGATCAGACAACTGATAAACATACATATATTTTTTTGATACTATAAAATATACTCCCAGAACACAAAACAAACATTCCTGCTCATCATAGCAAAGTTTGTGATGGGTGGGAATCGAATCCATGACCTTCGATGTAGCAGTCAGGTTAACTACTAGACCAACGGACTGTAAAAAATCTTATTGAACGAGTTTCAATTACAGGCCTTATGCTGCCACAAAAAATGCCTGCGACATATATATTGAAGCGAAGCGCGATCGGTCGCTCTTCCTATTAATATAAATTCCAAAGTTTGTGAATATGGATGGATGGATATTTGTCCAACTCCTTCATGCAAAAACCACTGGAGGGATTTTAATGAAATTTGGTATAGGGATAGATTATAGTCTAGAATAACACATATACTACTTTTTATGAACATATCATGGCAGCGAAGCCGTCAGCAATCAATACTCTTCGTCGAAGGACTAAGAGCTGTTTGAAAACTTTCAGCACTTGAATTGACCTCTACTTTGTATTGGAGCATCATGTTCTCATGCTCTAGGCCTTCTCAGTTATGACAAAAATCAAAATCAGCACATTTTTTCATGCGTAGTGTGAAGAACTGGAATAGGTTGTCCACGTCAGTGTTCCCGTTCGATTATAATGTAAATGTCATCAATTCAAGAGTGAATAGATTTTCGCTAAATTACTGCGCTTAGACTCATCGATGCTTACTACCAGGGGGCGTTGTGGTCAAGCACAAATCAATGAAACGTAAATAAACGTAGCCATTAATAGTTTAAAACCAAAAGCCCACCAAAAGTTTGTAAAAACACCAATTTTAAATCACGCCAAAACACGGCCAAACTTATCCTATACCGCAATAATTGCATTACGACGTTGTGACGTCATCGAACCTCCAATCGACCTACTGCTTACACTGCGTCCAATCCTGGTCTAATCAGATACGGCGTTGGTGTTCGTTATGCGACGTTTAATATTTGCGTTCTGTATCGTACAAACGTTGGTTAAGCGTTTTCAATAAACAGACCATTTGTGGGCATGCCATATAATTGAAAAATAGCCACGTTACCACATCCATACATTGGCCAAATGTGTTTCCCGCTTATAGTGAATACGCTTGAATATTTCATTTATAACGTTTTTCATCGCACATGAACCCGAAAGCAAGCCCATAGTGTTTGTAGATACCCGTCCTTTTTTATATCTCTGTTGAAATGAATCGACATGTGCATATCTGGACATTCAATGTGAATTGAAAACTATTCAACGTAAAATACGAATTTTTGTAGACAGATATTTAATTTTCATATGGATTGTGATGGATTGCATGTTTTCACACCATTTTTTGTTGATGTATAAATTTGTTACAGAACTTATTAGATTCAAACTAGTTTAACTTAGGTTGACTCTAGACTGGGGTAGGCTTTTATGTGAAGATGAATGTTTGTTCTCGGGTTTCAAGAATATCAAAAATGTGATATTAACCGCATTTAATTAACCCATAATACCGCTGGGTTTGATTGTCCGCATACAAAACAAGGGATATAGACAGAGAGATAGTCAAGTTTTCAAATACTAATTTCAATATAATTGGTACCAACATATAGATATAGTATCTACTAGTACACTGCTATAATTACTATCTACATAAAATACGTATCTACTAAAAACCCAGCTTTTAATTTAAATTGTAACCGCCCTCACTTCGCTTCAGTATATGAATAAAAGAACGAATGAATGAAGAAATAAAGTAATGAATGAATGAATGTATGAAGGAATTAATGAAGGAATTAATGAAGGAATGAATGGAGGAATTAATTAAGGTATTAATGAAGGACTTAATGAAGGAATTAATGAAGGACTTAATTAAGGAATTAATGAAGGAATTACTGAAGGAATTAATGAAGGAATGACTGAAAGAATTAATGAAGGAAGTAATGATGAAAGTAATGAAGGAATGAATGAATATACTTTATTGTACGAGAAAAATACATGATTAAAAAACAATGCGATTTGTAAACACAATAGGCGATCTATCGCTTTAGTAGCGATTTCTTCCAGATAATCTTAAGACGCAGGACTTTGACGTAAGGATGTAGATAGAGGGGCAAGTATATCTCAAGGATAAAACAATGTTTAAATAGAATACATTTTTTTTTTTGAGACCCGATTTTATTAAACTAAACAATAAAGATGGAGCATAGCACAATACGAACTAGCCGCATTAAAATTTCATCTGCCGTTATAAAATCAGTGCACAAACAGACAAAGAGTTAAACAGACAGACAAAAATGACCAATGGGTTAGGGTTAAGGAATGGCTGGCTTAACTCATTGATAGGTCACTACTGAGCACCGGTCTCCCGTCGTACTGAGGAATCCTAGAGAATATTCCGCCACACTTCTCCAATGCAAATTAGTGGCCGACCCAAGTATCGGAAGTTTTGATGCCGCCTGATGGCCTTCGACATAGCTTAACGATTGCCATCTAATGAAAACAAATGAAACCCACAGTGTGTCCTCTGAAGCACGGAAGTACTCATGAATTCTTTGCCACTAGCGGTCACCCATCCACCTACCGACCGCACCCGCTGTTGCTTCACTTTTTCGATCCCTTATATTCGAAACAAGCCGGGCTATGAACACTTTAATACAATACAATAGCCACAAGTAACAGAATAAACGATTTATTTATATATTTATTTATTTACTTATTTATTTATATATTTATTTATTTACTTATTTATTTATTTATTTACTTATTTATTTATTTATTTTTCCGAAATATCTTCCATATCCATGTACATACAGACTGCGATCAGTTACAGATTTATTATACCTATTAATAGCACTTACAATAATTTAGTTAATATCTCATATGCATTAGTGCTATATCAAAAACTAACATCGGATTATTAAAGCCAGTATGTGAAACCTGCAGCTCCGTTATATGTCTTCCTCAAGAGCAGTAATCCTCGGGAAGTAGCAGGAAATCAGAAGTTGAGTTGATTGGACCTTAAGGATACTTAATAAGAGTAAAGTAAATTCTTCATTGCAATCCACTCTATGTATGTATTTGTTCTCGGGTTGAAAGTGTTGTTGTGATGTAATATTGTGTCCTCCACGATGCTGGGAATTTTATTGCGAGTACATGAGTGTAAGCACAGGAATTGCATGATTTAATTTCCCCATTCTCATTCCACCATCAAACGAGTCGGCGCACGGCGGGAATCCAACCCTTCGTCGTAAACATCCCGCCAGTACGAACGATGATATTCGCCTCGTCTTTTATAAACCGTACCGTGAAGGACTGGAATAAGTTGCCGCGTCAGTGTTCCCATTTGATTACAACGTATATCTTCCAGTAAAGAGTGAATAGATTTCTACGAAGTTAAGGCGCTTTACTTTCGAGGACTTGATCGCCACTTACCATCAGGTGAAATCGTAGTCAAATGCTAACTTAATTATGGTAAAGAAACGATGCTTTATTAACAAATTTAGAATCACTAAAAACTAAACTAAAGCTGGTACAAAGATATATTTAACTGGAAGAGTGCAGCAAAGGTGACAGGAACCGTAGCACTTGCTGACTCAGGACGGTGGGGTCGGTAGTATTGCAACTCGAAATCAACTCGAATTTACCTACTAGAGTACTCGAACCTTGGATGGAAATTCAAACTTAAATTATTTATCCCATTATTGAGCCCACTTACCTGCTGTACTTATGTTTGAACATGGAATAAGTTTGAAGATGAAAGTATAAAAAGAAAAAGACACAGATAAAAAAGAAATTAATTCGTCATTCGAATTCGTTAAATCGTCACATCGAATAAATCGTCACATCGAATAGGCAAACAGCAGAAATTTATAAAAATAGCACCTCATTGGTACCGATTAATAACTAAATATACCGATTAATAACAATATGTAAGTTTGTTTGAATATTTAAATGTTTGTATTTCCTTCACACGCTAACCATTGAATGAATTAAAATGAAACTTGATACACAGGTAGATAAAAGTCTGGAATAACATATACGCACAATGTATACAATTTTTACAAGATGCGGGCAAAACCGCAGGCAGAAACTAGTTTAATAACAGTTTCCAACGCTACTTTCGGGGTCTACTGTGACAATATAGGCGTACATACCACAAACTGAAGGGACGCCTCAGTATATTAACACGACCCGCTTAGAAACTTGCCAATGTAAAAACGCGCTCTCTAAATTTCCAGTCAAGTTGTTAATCGCCCAACCTACTGACCAGTAGGAAAGCGGAGTTGTATAAGAAAGAAACAATAAAGGTGTAGCGAGATTAAAGCATGCTCGAGCGACAACAATGGTAGCGGGCCGAGCTGAGAGCGAGTAAGCGTTTTGCTGCGTCGCGCCCAGCCGCGGTAATTACTACTGATGCCAGGTGCTCTGATTTGATGGAGACGTTCCCAGTTTGAAGATCCTAGATAAACTTCATCTCATCTAGAGGCTGACGTTTAATCACGTCATGTTTTCGCAATAAATACACATGTCGCAAATGAATATGTATATGAAAAATAAATATTCACGTGACTAGTAAACATTTATGTGACAAATAAAACGTGATTCACGTTACCCATGTAACCCACGACATAGAAAATCATAGCACAAAGGTGAAAGAACGATTGCTCACAAGTGAACATGCCCTCGAAACACTATTTGCCTGAAATTAAAGGTTTATAACACTTCCTACATTTTCGATTGAGCCCAAAAGTTATAATTTCTTCCAATTTAATATACTTTCTTTCTTTTTTTTCTTCTAATTAAGCATAATTAAAGCTGTATGTGGCAAAATGTACTAACAATTGGATAGTTTGAAATACAACAATAGCTAAAGAATATGATTTTAAATTCGAGCCATCGTGGACTCTGTACATTATGCTATATTAGGGCAATTAAGACATATATGATTCGAGCCGATATATCGACCCAATTTACAATGATGTGAATCCCAAAAATGTTTCCATACATGACATGGACAGTATAGTAAAATGCAAAAACGAACTATTCGTAAAATAGATAAACAGATGTATTTTTCTCTATTGTTGTTGTCATTTAATGTTATTGTCCTGTCAAAAGTCATCATGACTGCTGTAAAACCGAGACGAACCATGCAACTGAAAATATCGGCGCGCAAAACATACATACATATATCATGAATACCCACAATATAGCATAATCGCTACACTATTCGTCCCCGGATATAACGTGCAGCTGGTAACACTAGTAATTACGTACCTACGAAATGTGAGCTGGTGTTTAAATCTTGTGCTGTTTAAATTTGAAGCGAACAGCACTGGGCTATATTAATTTCATTTTCAGTGTTGTTGTACAGTGCACTGAGCAGAACACACGTGAAAATCATACTGGCTTTTCTTTTGTTTTGAAATTATTGTGCATTTAAAATGTTTTCGCTATATCATACCACATTTTTGACTGTCTTCTTGAACCTTGGCTTTTAAGCTTCGATCAATAATCCAACTAGATTTCGGTCTACGCAAATGTCTGGACATACCAGCTCACTTGAACAGTGAGCTGGTATTTTGTTTAGTTCGTTTCAAACAGCGAACTCATAAACATGTGCCACAAATTATTTATTACAACCAAATAGGTAAAATTAATTAACTGTATTGAACTCCTATCTAAAAATCGGTAAAGTCAAATTCTTAATTTTTAATGGGTTAAATAAAAAATGTGTACATATGTTTTTCATATATGTTTTATTTTTAACTTTGAAATTTAACTATTTATACTATTATAGCTACAAATCATTCTGGCTCTATCATACCTTTTTAAAAGTTTACATAGCTACTGATAAAAATCCTCAATATTATAAGACCTAATATAATCTATGAATATAGATAAAAATCTCTTGCATCCTACACCCAACTCCTTTCTTATTCAATATGATCGTCCAACAGACATCAAGGTTAAACAGCCTCAGTAAATCACTTCAAACTGGCCGCACAGGGTCGAAAAAACTACGTTAGTGGAGCCCTATTATAATCCCCAAAGAAAATCTATCGCCGGTCACATTAGACTACCAAAGCTGAACAATTTAATGACGATTGACTATTCATACCACATTCGAACGGTTGACCGCTTGATTTAAAGTTTAATTATTCTATAGATCTCAGCCGTAACTGGGTTCGTAATGAGAGAGAACGTGGAGGGGCGAAATGCAAAATGTTGCAATTGCATTTCTCCGTCAGAAAAACAGCTTACACTGGCAAAAATAATTAAGAGCATTAGTACTAGTAGACTCGGGAGTGGAGTGTTGCGCAGTAAATAGTCTGCTAAATACCCACCTACATTTATTGGCGCTGGGACGGCGAAGGCCAGCGTAATAGCGGAAACAATTCTGCCTTTTAAAACATTGTACACCGCTTTTGTTGAGAATTATATCACAGGCCTTTTCGGATTTGAAAGGTCACGCGTTTTGTGCTGACTTACTTACGAGTAATTTGTAATATTTTTTGGTAGGTATGGGTAATTTATCGGCGTTATTGTTATTGCCAAGTATATTAGTTAGGGAAAATAATAAGTTAGGTTAAATAGGGGTTAAGTTTGTATGCCTATTGAATGTGTACGCTTCAGTTTGAAAATAGAGTATTTTTTATTATACGAAATGAAAATTAAAATGAGAAGGAACTTTTGATTAAAAGAAAAAAATATTATAACAGCAATGGAACAGTAACAATGGAGCGGAGAAGTTTGCCTGGAAGTTATTGAATAAGAGTAGATGAAAGTAACGAACGACTTTCATAACGATTTGATTGAAGAAAATCTGTGTTAGTGTTTTGTGTATGTTTTAGATCATGGGTCGCCATTTTGCGGCCCTTGGGCCACATGCAGTATGCTATCGCAATGCGGCCCACACTTTCATGACACAACTTGATGTGATCTTGTGATCCTCCCGACAACAACACAGAAAATATGGTCGTATTAATATCCTTATAATATTTCTGGCCCTCATATAAAACAAGGTTGCTGACCAGTGTCATACAAGAATATTTGATTAACCTCAATTGTATTTATACAGCCTGCCAGCGAAAACTAACATGGAAAACCATAGACGTTGTATATATAGACTACACATTTATAACGTACCACATATATGTATGTGAAAAATACATTCAACGGCCCCAACCCTGGGTTGGATGTAAGTGATGTTAATAAATTATTTTTTATGATAAATAATGAACATTAGTTATTGTTTTTAAAACTTAAAGTTGTTAAAATTAGAATTTAAAATATTTAAAAAATAATACGTCACTGGCAAGTTTAGATTGGGGCATCTTATGACATAAACTGTTCTGCCCTCTTCCTTTCGTGCCCCACCTCTTCAGGGGACAGTTCCGATGAAGGTTTGGAGGCCGTATGGCCAAAGCCAGCCATAGGTGGTGTTTAGTGAGGCCCTAGATCTATCGTGAGTGCCACATAGCCAGCGCTGCTGAATGTGCTGTTATGTATGAATACCCTAATATAATGAATAAGTATAATGTTATGTATAAATAATATGTGCTTTTCCGGAGGGTAGTACATTCTCTTTGTCTCGACGCCAACAAAAACCAACAACTAAATTACAAGCGTATTTTATGCTGTGTTACGGGTACTCACGATATATGTTTTTTGTGTCGATATTCAGCCAGGACCATGATACATGCAACTGGATCGAAATATCTGCACAAAATACATATATCGTGAGTACCCGAAACACAGCATAATGAACATAGTCCACGATGATTCAAGTTTTAAATCATATTTTACAGGCGTATTTCTTACATTCCTCCTTATTTTGAAAGATATGAATCGAACTAATTCACGTAACATAAAATCGTAATCGTAACCGCGTCGTTCGACCCTCCGCGAATCCTACATCGATCTTAGGGTGAGATGAAAGCGATGATATCCAGCCTATCACTCAACCTCACCGTAGCTGACATGTCAATAGTCCCAGGTTCGAGTGTTTAGGAATGCAAAAGCCCGTCCATTGTTACCAACGCATCATTTGTTCCCTGTCAGAGACGCTTGACAACGGTACCAAGGAACGGAAAAAAAGATAATTCTCCAATTATATTGAAGCACTAGCCGTGAAATTGTTTAACATTTAAGGTAAGAACGATTTTCCCGTATGAATAATCGTTGTACTACTAACTGAGTTAGAAGTGGGAGAAATGTTTTCGAATCTCCATTTACAGATTGGAAACGTTAATGCACGAACGTAAATATTAATGAACGTAATGGAATTAATGTTTTTGTAAGTAAACAGAGAAGAATTTTGCTTTGAAAAAATGTTACGTAATAGGCATCTAGAAACCTACTCGTATTTGATGAGCAAAACACGATTGCAACCTGTCCCACTTGTGGGCTCGGGTCTCCTCTAACAATGTGAGGGATACAGGCCATAGTCCACCACGCTGGCCAAGTGCAGATTGGTGGACCTCACACACCTTCGAAGTCGAGACCTACCAAGCACCACTCACGATGTTTTCCTTCACCGCGTAGCAAACGATAATCAACTTCTGATACGCACGTAAATTTGAAAATTAGATACGCCGCAGGATTTGAACCAAGGACCTCCCGAAAGACCAATTTTCAAACCACTACGCTATCGATACTCAATGATATGAGATGATCATGGGCAAATAATTATTACAAACTTACGAATACATAATTCCTAATTACTTTAAGGTATACAAATCAACACACGTTTAAGGTGAAGTCGTGTTGTCGAAGTTGTCGGATTATAGATATGTTCACTCTTGACAGACGAGTGGTCGTCATGTGATGTTCCAGATGCATTTTCACAAGCTCTACTGAGGAGAGATACGACTTAGAGCGTACTCCACTGCGCTGATCTAATGCGGAATTGTGGGGGGGTTAATGGCCACCATGTGTTGGAAGTTTTTACGCTGCCTGAAGGCCTTTGAAGGCCTTTCATTCGCCGTTTTTTCTCCTCTTTATCATACCACCTTGCCGAATCGGTGGTTGATTCCAAAAAATTGAAAATACGAACATGAAATAAACGATTTGACTTTGAAGTGACTTAAGAATTGCTATGCAATGCTAACAACCAGGACTGACCGCTTGATGTGTACTCCGAAGCACGCAAGCGCTCGTGAATTTTTGCCACTAACGGTCACCCTTATATCAACTGCACCTGCCGTTGCTTGACTTTTTCCATTACCTACAAGCCGCTGGAATATAAACACTCCACACCGCCACTTGGTCCTATGCAATTGTTTAAGGATTTAGTAAAACATGTTGACATATTTTCTAAAGCATCCTTTGCCACGAAGACAATCGTTACCGACGGCTTTCTGAGCTCTTAAACTGAGCTCTTAATTTAATTATATATTGTTTTATATATAGAAATAGCAAGAAAAATCATTTTATTTTAGATTTAGATAAATCTCGTTTCTCCTCTGACAATGAATGACAAGGTAAAAACCGATTAGCAAATTCTACTTATTGTTCGAGCGCAATTTGTCAAGTTGCATCTGTCGTGGCAGTGGGAGTTGCATCCGTTGGTGAGCCAGCCGCGTCAGCGAATTGGAATTGAACATTTGATTTTCGAATAACATTGGATAAAATTGGGTTGATTTAATGCTGTTCACCCTTTATTTATTTATCTTTCAACCTCGGTTCTTCGCCTTCGATCGTTACCTTACTTTTTTATTAGTTTCGTGACTAGTATGTATACTAGGCCCAATATTTTAGGCTGAATCTGGCAATACATGCGAATTGTCCTCATGTTAGACTCCGCGCGCGATATAGGTACCGAATTGACTTCATCTGCCTTATATTAATTTTCCTCTTACCTCCGCCCATTTGACTGTTTTTTTGGTATTAGAGTATGAGTAGATTTCCATTCCAGCCAGTTACATAACACGTGGCACAACCACTATTGTTTTATTTCGCTAATAATACGTTATTCATATATTTACCTACCATAATACTAATTTATATTAGTAGTGATGTTATAAAACTGACTTAAATCTTTTGTTTATTTCTATGTAAGTATTTTATATCAATATATTCTTATATATTAATATGATTTCTATGAGCTACCACAGATGCTCTCTTCCTACTATGCAGCGATACGAGCACGTCCATTAACACATAACGTGGGAAATTGCCCTTAAAGATACGTACTATTGAACCGAAAATCCCCTTTCAATTGACATCAATAAAGAAGCTAGTATGAGACTTAAATGAATTTTGAGGCACTTACGCAGAACGTCGATAGCTGGAAAATAGTTGTAGTTATTGCGACGGATTTTTCAAAAGCCAACTATAATTTAGTTAAAAGGCCAATAAACGTTAAAGCTCCCAATTGAGGAAATGGAAAAGCTTTAGCGAATGCGCTCTCTGAAAAAAGTCACAGGTCTCTCTCGTCTGGAAGAATACCCCATTTATAGTAACGAAAGCAATATGTTCGTCATCTAAAATGAAATGCTGCAAGATAGTATTCACTGCTTATTCACATTATTTATAATTCGAATGAAGTTTAAAAACATTGTTTTTTTTTAAATATATAACTCTAAGCTAACATATGATAAACATATTGATCATATTGCCAAAAAGGCCAATAAATCCTTGGGA
>DWJZ01008716.1:0-11155 GCA_018249125.1 Asbolis capucinus
ATCATTGTAATGTTTTTGTCTCGCTTAAATATAATAGTATTCGCGTAAATATCGCCTAATTATTCATAATCCTACAACTCTCAATATATAATATACCCTTGAAGAAACCTTTAACCTGATTTTCGTTAAGTTCGCAATAATTATACCTAATTGAAGTTTTAACTGAAGTTCTATTGAAGATTGTATCTTACTGAAGTTTAAAAGTTCTGGTTTGTTCGAACTCTTCTGCTCAATGTTTCTTAAAGTACTGAAAACTTGCTATTATAGTACCGAATTACTTTAAATTAAAAATTGTTAGTAACTGTTGCGTATTTTATTATTTACAAGTTAATTATCACTTGCTTCGGTGAAGGTAGAAATCGGGAGAAAACTTGCACTCCTGAGAGTTTCCCATAACGTTCCAGAGGTGTGTGTACTCTATAAATCCGCCATTGGTCAGTAGTGGTCTGACCCCTCACATTGTGAGATCCTAGACCCTTCACATTGTGAGTGGAAGTGTAAGCCGAGTAGTGGGACTGTTATGGGTTGTAATGGTGAAGAATTATTGATATTTTTCATATTGTCTGTCTCTTTAAACTGTACCTCAGCCACGATTCGTAAAGATTTTTTGAATGTTTGTTTGTATGTTAAACATCCTTATCAAACCGTGCCATTGGTATAAAAGGCTGGTTCTGGAAATCTGAAATATTTAACTATTTCGAAGGACAACTGTCTACTTCGGGTTAACGGGTTACCAAGTTACTAAGTCAATTACGGCACCAAACTGTACGTGGGGTGATTCCAACTTGGGCTGTTCTTTCATTAGCTGTAATAATGTAACATGTTTTTACTTATACACTAATATTAACAGGAGAGATTTGATTGTTTGTTTGAGGTGAATAGGCTCTGAATCTATTGGGCCTATTTGAATATTTTTTTCTCCATTAGAGTCCTACATTATTCCTGACATACATATACTTAAAAATATGCTATAAATATTATCTCAAGCGTTAGGGGTCCGTATGGAAACTTCGTTAATGCAACACAAGGTATGAAAAAATACTAAAAAAAACTCGTATTGGGTTCTATGCGTATATTATTGACAATAAAGCAAAGTGATGTACTACAGTTTTATAGAGGACATCAATATCTACAAATGAATGCTCGATACGTCGCGATGTGTCAGTAAATACTTTTTCATATTAAAAAAATTGTAACGCAATTACAAACTAGGTCATATTTTCGTACCTGGATATTAATCCTTATGGACAGTAATTGTAGTTAGTTTATAATGCATAAACTCAAAAACTACAAGACCGATTTTGAAAATTCTTACCAATATATGCAAGAGAATCTTAAAAATTACATACATAGACTATAGTTATTTCTGTACTACAAAAAAAATGTACACTGGCTGTTTATATAAGTTCCGTCGTTTTATTAAAATTCCCTTCAAGGACTACATCGCGATTCCGGGCGTGCAGGAATGAGTTTTTGTCGTAAATGTGTCAAGGGTTAAAATGTAATAGACCGGTCGTCCAAATTGAAGATGTTCCGCTTTGATTATAGACTAACCCAAGACTCCCAGATCTTATTTTTTCTGATGGACACATTGTCCACGACGGACGACGGTATTTTACATGAAATATTTTTGTTATGATCTGATTTACAGGGAGCGTGAAGTAACATTACTGCAAAACTTTTTTAGCCTTCTTTTCTTTTGTTACGGGATTATTGGATACGTGTGTGTCTGTGCTGTGTGTGCATGTGTGTTCAAGGCCTGTGTTCGACAATTTTTTATTTTGTAACCGACCCGCGCCAACGCCGCCTAGAGTATAGCTGAATTCCAAATTGAACTTCAGTACTTCTTAACCTTCGTGATCTTCAGAATTACATCGAATGGCCGCAAGCTGTAGTCGCAAGCCGTAGCGGCAAGACGTAGCCGCAACGCACAGCTGCATGCCGTAGCCGCGAGCCGTAACCGCAAGCCGTACCCGCAGGCTGCAGAGGCAAACTGAACCGCAAGCCTTTACCGCAAGCTGTAGCCGCAACCGGAAGCCGCAAGCCATAGCTGCGAAGCGCAGCCGCACGCCGCAACCGCAAGCCGCAATGCATTAAACAAGACAATTTGAATGTTAACTATCCCTTTCAGACCAGGCCGCTCACTTTTGTGAGGGTGACTTTGGGATTTTCTATTAATTTGTCTAATAACGGCGGGACGTCGGGACCGACCCCGCACGATCGTGAGGGTAGTCTGTTGGCTATTCAAATATTGGCGGCAATAGCCCGCACCGCCCGCGCTTAGTCCATCGGTCATTGCCTCGCGTGTACAACATGTTCGTACAAGTTTTTGAAACATCAATATGTAATACAAATGTAAGTATTTTTGATCAGCTTTTTGTGTAAAATGATTAAATATAATTTAGTTAAATATGAGGTGTAAGGAGACACAAAAATAATGTAGGTTAAAACCTTTTTTGTGACATGTGATTTCATCCTCACGAATTTGAGTGGTTCGTCTCAACTCTGGATTTTACGCTGTTTTTCATACAAATTAAATTGGTTTTGGATGTGGATGACGCAACACTGTAACAATGAGCAGAAGAAACCAAATTCTTGATGATGAGTCTATTTTGGAAGCGATGAATGAATCAGATTTTGGTGAAGATTCTAATGATGATGAAAACTGGCTTCCACCAGACAAGAAGAGTGAAGATGACTCCGAATATGAAAATTCTGATGACAATGCAAGTACTCCTGTCATAGCTACTCTTACAAATAATAATATATGGACAAAAAGGATGTTTAGATCAAAACCAATGCCATCAGTTATAGAAAATGATTTTGAAGAGGTATGATATTTTTGTCAGCATTCAGCCAGGTTCATTGATGTACCATGTCCAAATATCTTGAGAACATATAACGAAAACATGGGACGTGTCGACGTTTGTGATCAAATGATCGAGGTACGAGAATATATGTAGATCATGGCTTAAAACTCGCAAATGGCCAGTGAAAGTGTTTATGCATCTATTTCACTTGGCAATGTTCAACTCTTGGTATGAGCACAAAGAAGGCTCAAATAAAAAACAACCAGAAAGCTTTGGATTTCCTGAATGTAAACTGTGTGTATCGGATTTTTCGCTTGGAGTTCCTACCAGAAAAAGGCAGTGTGATGGTACTCAAGATATGGCTGAATTGCCTTCAACATCACGATATAAGTCTGCAATCCCTACTATTGATAAAAATCTGGACGGGTAAAATCACTGGCCTATCTGTGACGCAATAAAAGCACCTAGATGCTGCAGGTAAAAATGCACTAGTCGATCAAAAGTAAGGTGCACTAAGCGTAATGTTTTGCAATACCAAAACTAAACCATTGTTTTTATGTAATCCACAATGAAAAATGATTACTGCGAATACATTGTGAATAAATACAATTCGCAGTAATAATTTTTCATACTTAGTTGATTACGTGTAATTTAAAAGTTTATAATATGTCAGGTAGGTTTCTAAACATCCAATGACAATACTTGATGTCAAAATAACGTACAAATTAACATATGTATTAAAAACTCTAAAGAACTGATTATTTTCTTAGTTATTTTATGTCTACAAAAGTGATAAACAAATGTTATTTTGTTACTTTAATAAATAAAGCTAAAATTTATTTAATTAATAGTTATATGTTACAGTCAAAATCTACCCTTACAAAACTGAGTGTATCTCTGTACGGCCTGACATAACACAATCGTGAGTATCATGAAAAACTGTTTTCCAATTTTCCTCGATTTTTTTTGTTGGCAAATTCGTTATAAGGGCCTAAAATACCCCTATAAACAACCGTGAAGTTCTAATTATATCATTGCTGTAGGAGCGGGTCTGAAAGGGCTATGTTGTCAAAGTAACAAACGTCAATAGACGCAGTTGCTGTCAAGAGTTAAAATCAAAACTGACAACATCGCATTACAAACTAGCTTTACCTGTGACTGCATCACACTTTATTTCTTTTTTAAACAGCTGGCTTAATAAATTAGAAAGAAAGTTTCATTCAATTCTGACCAGTAATTTCGTATATTAGCGTGTACAAACAGACGAGTAAATAAAGGTGCAGACCAAACTCCAAAGCCTGGAGTAAATTATTATTCGGTACTGTTGTATTAGTACGTTTAGATAAGTTACTTCGACTGCTTGTCCCGAGTTGTCATCTCTGAAAGACATTTCGCATGCGTACAGCGTTCCACCAGACTGCTGGTGTGTCCAGTCCAACCAAAACATTCTTTTCCAATGCAATTACCATTACCAGTGCTTGCTCTTAGTGGCTTCACATCTCAACCCAACACGGCCCACTATTGAGTACGGGTCTCTTCCCTGAATGAGACGGTTAAGGCAACCACCACGCTGGCCAAGTGCGGAAAGGCATACTTCAGACACCTTTGAGTGTTTAAAACTCCCCAGCATACAGGTTCCCTCACGATGTTTTCTTTCATCGTTATAGCGAGTGACATTTAAATGCTTAAAATGCACATAATTCCGAAAAGTCAGAATTGCGTGCCGTGCGATTCGAACCCTGACTCCCCGATTAGGAGGCCGAATTCTTAACCACTAGGCTAATAGTGGCTTAGTGACTTCACATCGTAGTCAACATCAATAGGCGTGCGTACGTAAAATAACATGTACGTTACTTATACAATAAGTAAATTACAGGTAATTTCGTCAATGCGAGACAGCAATCGTGTGCGCTGGAATCATTCCAAACGAAAATTGTTAACAAAAAACTTAAAGCTAATATAGAGAATGTAGAGATAGCATGATTGGAGTTATTGGAATCCAAAGACAAGAGTTATAGCAGTTTGAAACGAAACAAAAAAGTCCGGGTATACCGGCTAACAATTTGTAAAGCCGATGACAGATAGGTATTGTCTATCGAGACTTTAGGCTTTATCAAAGCTACATATGTGCATGTATTTTTTATATTTTCTAATTTATTTATTTTGAATTTGACGGGACTTTATTGTAAGATTCAAAAGACAAGTGAAAACACATCTGTAACGTAAATGCTACAAAATAGACAGTTACAATTGAGATCAGTGTACCTGGAAATAAATGTAACGTATCCAGCTTCGCGTAGCTCTTTGTAATTTTGTCGTATTTATATATTAGGTATAATAAGTGCATACTAAAAAGAAGTGCTGAGGAGTTTTTTCGCTGTTTCGTTTCCTCATTAAAGCACCTGTCCGAAACTGTGGTAGTTTAAAAAAAATTGTGACGTTTATACGCCTATTTTTAATACCTACGTGAATAAATTAATTTTGATTTTCCACTTTGACTCTGTGGGCTGATGGTTCCTAAGATTAAATTAATGCTTTTCATTTCATTGAAATATAATCAAAATAGGACCACTAACGGCTCCATTGCATGGAGTAGCGTGGTGGATTATCCTCTAAGTCTCCTCAGTTGCGAGGAGAAAACTGTACTCAAACGTATTCTAGGCATACTATACAATAGGTTGAAGCTATGCGTGGGAATATATCATTAACCCTTTATTGCTATTTTAATCCCGGGAAGTTTTGGGTTTAGTACAGTAAATTGAAAGTTATAATTTATTTACGAATCCGAGAATAAGTTAAAAGGGATTTTTGTTATTTTACGCATGAGGCGATTTCGTTGTTCTAACCTCGAGTTATATTATAAACGCGACAGTTTGTGATGGATAGATGTTTGTTACTAATTCACGGACAAAGTACTGAACGGATTGGGATGAAATTTGGCACGGAGATAGATTACAGTCTGTAATAACAAAAAGGGTACTTTCTATGACGCGGGAGAAACCTCAGACTGAAAGACAGATATGAAGAGGAAACTTTTATTTGAGTTTGTAATAAAAGGTATCGTGTGTTATTTTCTGAGACGACGAGAGTGACTAAGTTTAATGCATAAAAGGAAAAGGTACTTGAATTGTACAACTATATGGCACGCTATGTATCGACCACAAAATAAATATCTCAGGATAACTCACACACTGACATGATCTCAAACTAAGCATTAGCGTATAAGAAGATTAAGAAACATTTATTAGATGAGATACTTCGTTTACATCCTACTAATTTCTACTATTCTAACGTCTATAATACTAATTACGTCTATAATATGTTTGCGTTTCCTTCACGCGCTAATTGTTGAATTAATTAAATGGAATTTGGTACACCTATGTATATGTAGATTATAATCTGAGATAACACACACGCTTTTTACAAGCTTTTCTTTAACTTGCAGTGTATGTTTATATGATGATCTCAACCCATCACAGCCCACTATTGAGCACGGGCCTCTTCTCTGAATGAGAAATTGAAGGCCATAGTCCACCACGCTGGCCAAGTGCGGATTGGCAGACTTCAGTCACCTTTGAGTGTTGCAACCTCCCTAGCATGCAGGTTTCCTCACGATGTTCTCCTTCACCGTTATAGCGAGTGACATTTAAACGCTGAAAACGCACATAACTTCGAAAAATGAGAAGTGCGTGTCCTGGGATTCTTACCCGGACCCCCTGAGGACCGGCCGAATTCTTAACCACTAGGCTATCACCGCTAGGCACCGCATTAATAATATAAGTAGTACATATTTTAACGATCTATTTATAATGGTATAGCCTCAGTTGAGGTTATCAATATTAGTAAAAAGACCTAATGCGAATCAAAAGTTCCTGGCAACAGCTGGTCGTATTAGTTATTTTTTAGTCTTTATCCAGCGGTATAATCTTTACTTACTGATAACGTACCTACGCAGTGATAGCCTGCTGGTTTGTAGTTTGATTTCTAGGACTGGTTTCCAGGACGGGAAGTCCTGGGTTAAAATATGCGTACACAGCTAATCTTCAAAATTATATAAAGTTTCTAAGTACCTTTATATATACAGTATGTTTTATAACGACAGGCCGTTTGGTCTGGTGGTTAGTGAACCTGACTGCTACACCGGTCGCGGGTTCGATTCCCACCCAGGTCAAACTTTTCTGAGATGAGCAGGAATGTTTGTTCTGTGTGTCGGGGTGTATAATAAAAATATCTATATAAGTATGTATTTAAACAGTATATATGTATGTTTATCAGTTATCTCTTCACCACAGCACAAGCTAACGCTTAGTTCGGGTTCAGATGGCCGTGTGTGATTTGTCCAAAGATATTTATTTATTTATAAGTTTAATATCGCTTGCGTGAAGGCAAATATCTCTTCACCCCACCACACCCCACACCGTGCATGAATACAAAGTATTATGCTAATATATTCGACAATTAATCATTTTCATCCCCGTTTTCAACCTTTTTAAAACCTTTTCACTAAACAAAGTAGTCTACGTTTTTCCTCGACTTCTATTTCACCCATATACAAAGTTTCATCAAAAACAGTTCAGTCAAGACGTGAAAATATAACAAATAGAGTTACTTTCGTATTTATAATATTAATAACTATTTCTATAAAATATATGCTTTTTATTCATCATACTGAATTCTTATAAATACCAAAATAGCATCTAATAAAACCTCACGATACATATTTATATTAACCAAAGAACTTTCTAGCAATTTGCCTTAATACCATCAGCTTGTGGAGTAATATCAACCAATTTAAAGTTTGTTTCGTCGTGACAGATACTTGAAAGTTTTATGGTGCTTTAGACTACCTAAATATTGATGAAAGATTAAAATGAAGTCGGGTATTACTTTATAATATTAAAACTATGGTAATATAAGATAGTATTATAGTATAGTATCCTACTAATATTATAAATGGAATATTTGTGAGGTTATATGTTTGTTACTTCTTCACGCAACAACTGCTGAACAGATCTGAACGACATTTGACATAGATTTTAGTCTGGAATAAGACACAGGCGATATTTTATTAACGTAGTTCGGTAAAGGGGAGATCTTTCGCAGGCGAGGTGTGATGCCTGGGGAGCGGCCGAGCTCCGACAGTTGTTAGTCAGAACTTGTATATAGTATAAGCAAACGATATAGAAAACTCCGATAGCGTGATTTAGGTTTTGTTGTGACGTCATCGTGTGACGTGTGCGATGTCACTACAGTAGAACGCGGGATGCTATGAATAAAAATTAGTGTTTAATAGTTTGATATTATCAAAACAAAACTCATTCTATTTGTTTGTTGTCTGTCTAACCGTCTTTCTGTTAGTAGGTCAGTCTGTCTATTTGTCGGTCAGTTTGTCGTCAGTCTATCTGTTTGACCATTTTTCTTTGGTGTCTTTATATGTCTGTCTGTCAATGAAAATTACTACAGAGATGTAATAGAACTTGAGCGTTTCCGGAGCATGGAATCTCTCACGAAGTTTTGCCACTAGCTATCACCCATCTTGCCACTGCTCCAGACAACTGCCGATCCCCTGCTGTACGTGTGTATTCATTCCGTGTGCTGTCTGTGTCTATTCCCATCGGCATAAATCGAGATAAGAACACATTAATATGAGAAATTTATAATGTAAACATTCCTAAACAATCGAAAACATATTTTTACGATTTGATTTAGTGAATTCTTTGATATGTTCAGTTCAGTTCTAATAAAGATTAAACGGATATATGGGATATTATGTTATGCCCGGTAATTCGTCTTGTTGAATTAGAATTAGTTCCGAGAATTGAATATTCTATGTTCCAGCAAAGATGACGAGTAAGATAAGAATTTTCTACCCAGATTTCAGGCTGTTCCGCAGGTTTGGTTATGGATTTTAAATCAGAAACCAGTTTTAAGGTATCTCAATAAGTATGTATATTTAATTATTTCATTCCGTGTAATCTTCTGACTGACTGAACCGTTCAGCTCGGTCAGCAGATCGGCCCGATCTCGGCGGTTTGTTTTGATTTTAACCAACCGAAAAAGTTAAACAGCGGGCGCGGTTGGTAGATGGCTGACCGCTAGTGGCTATTTCATGAGCGCTTCCTTACTTCGGAAGGCATGTAAAGCAGTCGGTCCCAGCTGTTATGCTTAGATTACACACGTTAAGCCATGTCGGAGGCTTTCTGGTGGCATAAACTTCCGACACTTGGATTAAGTGGCAAACCCCAGTTATCTTATGCCACTGACGATAACAACCGTGACCGATACGTAACCTCCGAAACATAGCAGCGATCATGAATTTTTTGCCACTTGTTGCCAAGCTACGATCTCACTGGCTCCACTGCCACCTTACATTCAACAAATACACTTCGTACATAAAATATAGGGTTGTCAACATTCATACATACAATTTAACAGTTCTAAATTTCTAATATTAGTGAACGTTCAGAAGTGTTTATTAGTGGCGGAAACGACGTACAACTTTGTGGCATATTGACACGTGGTTAATATTCCATTATAATTCTTAGCTTATGCTGTACTTAGATACTAGTAAATAACATCTTTGGACAACTCATACACGGCCATCTGACCCCAAACTAAGCGTTAGCTTAGCTATGGTGAAGCTACAACTGATAAACATATGTATATATTTTTAAATACATACTTATATAAATGTTTACACTCAATCACACAGTACAAAGTCCTGCTTATCACAGAAAAGTTTGATCTGGCAGGAATCGAACCCACGACCTTCGGTGTAGCAGTCAGGTTCACTGACCACTAAAATAACCGGCCTGTCACATCTCGTTGCAACCCGTCACTGTCAGTACTGGGCTCGGGTCTTCTCTCACATTGTGAGGAGTTCAGGCCATAGTGCACCACGCTGGCCAACTGTGGATTGATGAACTTCACGCACCTTTAAAAACTTTATGGAGAACTCTCAGGATGCAGGTTTCTTCACGTGTTTTCCTTCACCAAATCAAGTGATGATGAATTTCTGATAAAATTATAGGCACACGCCGTTGGATTTGAACCTATGTCCTCCCGTCTGAGAGTGCAATGTACAGTATTAGCATAATATCTGTACTAATATTATAAAGATATTTTTGTTGTTTATTTGAGGCTTATAGACTCAGAAACTACTTGACCAAATAAAAAAAATCTTTTTAATTTTTCATAAAATTTCCAAGTTTTTCTGAACAAACATAGGGTATAGAATATTTTTAAAAACATAAGGGATCCGTATAGGTGACCCGTTCTCGATTGCCTTCTCAAACCATAAAAAAATCATTCAAGTCAAAAATCAAAGTAAAAGTCAAAGTCAAAGTGAAAAGTCAAAGTCAAAAGTCAAAATCAAAGTCAAAAGTAAAAGTCAAAGTTAAAAGTCAAAATCAAAGTCAAAAGAAAAAGTCAAAGTTAAAAGTCAAAGTCAAAAGTCAATGTCAAAACCTAAAGTAAAAGTCAAAATATTTAGTCTATCATAGGATTTACCAGCTAACGAAAGTTAAACTGATACAATATGACCATTATATGTATAACACTACAGTAAGTTACAAAAAAATTGGTTACTGTTAAAAAATAACTTTACTCTATTTAACTTCTTTTTAATATGTTCCTACGTTTTATAAAACGTTTATAGCCCAGCGGCTTGTATTGTAAGCTATCCAAAAAGTTAACCTAAAGTGGGCGCGGTCGGTGGAAGGTTGACCGCTAGTGACTAAACGAAAGTTTAAAAACGCTTCCGTGTTTCGGAGGGCACGTACAGCCGTCGGACCCGGTTGCTATTAGCAATCGTTAAACCATGTCGGAGGCTTTCAGGCACTTCTAAGCTTCGTCATTATGAGCACCTGTCAGTAGCGGGACATGGTTGAAGCCAACTTTTTACTACATACCATTTACTACGAACAGCTTTTCATTAAATTAACTTGTGGGGCCCGTTGAGAATAGTTCCAGTTTAGAAATAGCTTTTAAAATACCCTTTCGTTGCTATCTTGTTAAAGCCATTTACTTCATTGAATTACTTTGAGTGCACAATGTTTTTTGGACTAAAATAAGATTTCTAATAAAAAGTCCTATAGAACAACCGCCTAGAATGGCCACTTTCGTGGAAATCTTAGAAGAACTGAGAATATTTTTATCGCGTTTAAAAGTGATTTTGGGACATTGAAATAAATTTCATTACTGGCACATCATATTTATAAAACATATAAACATTTGCAAAAAGAAAATTAAAGATAAATAAATAAATAAAAAATAAATATCTTTGGACAACTCACACACGGCCATCTGATCCCAAACTAAGCGTCAGCTTGTGCTATGGTGATCAG
>DWJZ01008717.1:0-11154 GCA_018249125.1 Asbolis capucinus
TCGGTGCAAATTCGATCTGGATTTTTTTCTATACAAACCTGACAATTTTGTATGGAAAAGTTTCAAATCGAGTTTGCAGTGAGTATAGTGTGTACCACGTTCCAGTGCATATTGGTGGGGCAAGCTGTATACTAGAAAAGTTAAAGTCTTCAATGACTAAAATCTCCGTCGAATTCGAGTAGTTGGATAGATTTTGTCAGGATTAATACAAATGAGGCCATTTTTCACTTTTCAGCGAACGCGACCGTAGATCGCTATCTCGATTGTTTGAATTTACGAGCTTTAAATATATTACCATTGCTCAAGTTAAGCGATTTAAATAAGATTTTACTTTTAAAATCTTTAAATTCCTTATTTATTGCGAAGATTAATTAAAAAATGGTTATCCCAAGGTGTAATACTTTCGATATTACATTTCTGTTTACATTAATATTAAACCTTAGAACTTATGGTGTTTAATTATACTAGAGTTTCGGTCTGCGGTCGAGAATCTTCCGTAAATTACGAGTAGTCATATTGTTATTTCAAAGACAATTTGTATGTGTGCGTTGAACGCAAGCGTCAAACATACATAATATGCGTAATACATTTATTAATTAATTTAATGTAGTTCCAATCCATTGTTAAATAACATATTAGCTTTCTGCACTCCTTCGCCATATAAATTTTAGCTTTGTAGAATTTTATACTCCTCCCGTTCTCGTCATATATTTATGTAAAATGGAGGTAGGTAGGTAGAGGCAGTTTGCTTCACGTATAAGATACAGATAATAATGAACGCTTGTACCATCACACTACCGTACAACAATTTTCTTATCTATATATCTTTATTAAGGCAAAGTTACTAGTCAATACATATTATAAATTTGTACAACATTATAATCCTCTCGTTCCTCATCCTGTTATCTTTTCCTTTTCCCGTGCTATTTTCAACCAAGAATATGCGTATACCTGATTATTTTATAGGCCGCATAAGTTAGATACATTAATCTCCTTTATCGAAGGTTGTCTGGAAGGCTTATCATCTCATAGACGACATTGAGAACGATAAGGTAGTCTTTTGCTCACTTTTTATTCATATTTTTCCTTGTATGTATTGTATGTTTTTTGGTGTGCAATAAAGTATATTGTATTGTATATATCCCCTATCCGTTATACATTGTCCGCCCGTTATAGACCCGTTAGTACAATTAAAGTTAGTTATGTGTAGTGAGCTCTAGAAACCAGGTCAACAGCTCTCGTGATAAGAACACTAGATATAGTTGTCAAATTCTAGAAATTGTAGGTCTGGGTACTATTTAGAATTGTTATCCCTCATAATACAGTTTTCTGTCATAAAAATATGGACACTGAAGGTTCAATTTCAGTGTTCGTTATATCCGTAATTGTAAATGTTGTTTTTGGATAAAATTGGAAAAATAATAGGTGCGTGAAAAAGACTTTTTTTAACGCCACAAAAACCTTGTCTGATATGTTTTCTTTTGTTACATAACTCAGCGCAATCTCCGTACAAACTACAGTATAACCTTGATAAAATGGAATAGAAGGGAATCAAAAATATTTTGTTATATCAAGTAATTTGTTACAATGAGGTTCGTTACAAAGAAGTTAGATTAGTCTTTTTGACAAGGTAAAAAAATATTATTAATTTAACAAAAGATTCCACAACTCGAAACCTCTCAAGGCATGAATTATTCAGAATTTGAAGGTTAAAATAGACATAATCCTACTAATATTATAAATGTGAAAATTTGTGAACATATTTGGATGTTTGGATATTTGTCCTTCCTTCAAAGATATACTACATCTATGAAATAAACCTAGGATAGATTTTATCCCGATTCTAGTGTGTGTGTTGTACTTATCATTACATGACGTGGGTGAAGCTGTAGGCAGAAAATGGTTATAAATATGATCGTAATAAAAAGGTATATTTTGTATTAGCTCTTATAACCAGTTCTAGGGGATTTACAAAATATAGCTAAAACGAGGAAATCTTTATATTGAGGGTCAATTTTTATATTAAGAGGTTATGTTGAGAAAATCGTTATATACAATATAATCGTTATATTAAGGTTACTATGTATTGTTTCATTGGTTACAAAAAAATGTACACGATCGATCACCTCAACTCACCACTGTCTACTATTGAGCACGAGTCTCTTCTCTGGATCAGAAGGTTAAGGCCGTAGTCAACCACGCTGGCGAAGTGCGGATTGGCAGACTTCACAGACCTTTGAGTTAAAACGCGCATAGCTCCGAAAAGTCAGAAGAGCGCGCCCTGGAATTCGAACCCGGACCCCCCGAGTAGGAGGCCGAATTTTAAACCATTAGGCTATCACCGCTATGATAGATACTAGTATATGACCTCGACAATTTCATGAGTTATTTTTGTTCTCTCACGTATTTTACACACATACTCGTAAGTCTCGCAGTGCCTTATGATTTATGCATCTCACATCACTCTCAACTACAAATTACTTGTAGACCAAAAGGTCACACACGAAAACTGCTAATTGAGTCCACCAAGGGTCTAAGAGTGGAGATGAAATATTGATGTGGTTGTGCATAATTTAAAATGTCTCCAAACCTCATGAGACCCTTATCAAAGTGAAGACTTGAGTTTTGTTTACAGTTCGCATCCGCAGGGTCTTTTCAGACAACAATAGGCCAAATTCGAGAGAAATAGAGTTGGAGAAATCACCACGATTAAGCGACAAAAACTTAGAACAACCCACCACAAGTCAGGGACGTAAATTTGAAACAACACGCCATTATTCAACCACATAGAGTCGAATTAACAAACTACAACTTAGCATCATAAAGTTGGAACAATACGCCACAAAACACCGACATGAAGTTAGAACAATACGGTACATACATATAAGCAACATAAAATGAAAACAACACGCTACAACTCAGCAATATAAATTTGGAACAATACGCCACAAGTCACCGACATGAAGTCGGAACAAAACGGCACAAGTCAGCAATATAAACTCAAAAAACACGGCACAACTCAGCAATTTAAACTTGGAACAATATGCCATAATTTACCGGCATGAATTTATGTAATTATTCTCTCTTCCCCATTTCGTACACTCTTTTGAAACGATGGTAGATTTATAAACTGTAGTGTAAAAGTACGTACTAAGATTACCTTAATGAATAAATGAATATAAATGTTGAATAAATGCTTAACTTGTCGTTAGTGGACTAAGAAGCATGAAAACTTTATATGTACATATATTCCTTCCTTGTTTTTGACTATTCGGTTAGGTTTAGATCTAAACAAGAGCGTTCTTGTTCAAATGTAGTTCCTCAAAAAATCTAATAATCAATAAAATAATAATTCTAGAATCGTCCCTTTAAAATGAAGTGTTGGGGATGAGTATATACCTATCGTGTGAAGTACATCTAGATACATAGATATACGCCTTTATATTTCGTTATATGTCGATGTGATTAATTTAGAAGTTTTTGATTAAATTTGATCCTTAAGGATTAATATTACTCACCCTCACTAATCACATAAATTATCCACGCGTCTTGGGAGAAAATCGTGTTGTGAGTGCAAGTATAATAAAAAAGTAATTTTATGAAAAAATAACAAGCTTGGAGCGTGTTAAACTGGCAGTTTGGGTTGACCTTCAGTAATTGTTGTGCGTACAATTTATTATACGAGCGTGGTCGAAAAGTGGACAGGTGAGGGTGAGTTGCCGAGGTACTATGGCTTTAACCACTATGGTCCATTACTGAGCACGGGTCTCTTCTCATCCTGAGGAGGTGTACACATACTTCACCGCGCTGCTCCAGTACGGATTGGAGCGCTAAGTTGGAAGCCTTCAGGCGGTCAGAAAATTTCCCGACACTTTCGTTGGCTACTAACTGGTCCACCGATTCGCACTGGAACACTTTAATAGATGCTGTAGGCCTCCTCAGTTATCAGGAAAGACCAGTGCTCCGTAATCACAATTCTAAAAAATATTCAAACTAATTTTGCTTGTCTTGTTTCTGAAGTTAATGATGTATACTCGAACGTCAATAAAAGGAAATGTTTACATTTTCTTAGTACAACGTCAGACAAAGACACGTTTCCGTTAAATTAAAGGTGTAGTCCACAGCATCGATCTAAGGTCGGAGACACAATGAGAGCAATGAATCGACAACCGATCGCATCGACCCTCGTCAAGTCAAAGTGTCAATCGACCGTTCGATTTTCATTTATAGACACGGTTAATAAAAGGTACGATCCTTAGGGCGTAGCTAAATGTCTTGTACATATTCTGATGTGAAACATCTGTTGTTGTAAACTACTTTTAATCGTCTTTAATAAACGGCTTGACCGGTTTAGATGATTCAAATGCAAAAAAATCAAGCTTGTTTTCAAGTGGGTCCCGTTTTTGAAATTTGAAAATTGATTTTGTATTTTTCAAGAAATATTGAAGAATTTCTTAAATTGATACTAGTTGTTGGGTAATATCTAAAAATATTGTTTTAGTTTTGGCAATACACATTCGATTAACAAATGTTATGCATTATTTTGGGTCTAACCTCTTTTTTTGTGCTTTTGATTTATGCTGATACGATTATGACGCACACATACACATAATCAAATAACCAAAAAGTATGATATAAAAAATATTAAAAAAAAATTAAACCGGCCTGAAAAGTCTAACAGTACGAAAGAATATCATTTTAAACGAACCCTAAAAATAGTAAATAACAATCGTATAACATATGTATTGTCTTAAACGATTTATAAGTTACTAGAATAACACTAGGTACAAAACATTCAAGTCAGTAATTACGGCTTAAAATATGAGCGTGTTAAACATGTATTTTATAACAAAACTGTGACATTGTCATCCACTGGTTCGCTAACAAGTTCTTTACGGATGAGAAAAACGAACTATTTGAGTTTGAGCTAATATCTACGAGCAGGACTGGTCACTTGCATTCGGAGACACGTCTGATTATTTGCTTGCGTTTAAATACGTTTTTTAAAAATAAATGTATACTGTACTTCGTAAATTATTTCGTCTTGTTCCAGTTATTACAAACAGAGTCAGCGGCAGAACACAAGTTTCCTTTTATAATCGTTTTCTGTTTGAAGACATCTTGAATAGAACTTCTTACTGTACATTTGCGGAGTTATAACGAAATATCTGCAGATGGTTATTATGCAATTGGAGCAGGCTTAAGAACTTTTTCTTTTAGATTTAAGGTTGTTTAATCTACTTAAATTGAATCCGATATAAATCCAGGGAAACTTGCGGTTTCGCAGATTGGAACAGAGTTGTGTTTAAAGAATTTATTCTCAGAAACATACATGACGTACATGAGAATTTATACTAACAACAGAAAATTCGTATCTTAGGTTATAAAAACTTTTGTAATAATTTTTTTTTCAATTTTTCGGCTTTTTTAGCAAAAACTGAACGCGGAGGTGAGTTCAATGACAGTTGATGATCACAGTCAAATCAGAAACAATGAGAAAGCCGATGTATTGTCAGCCAATAACGAAGTACTGGTTTTCAAGTCCCTAGTCGGAGTTGCCTTTAACCTAAGACTGACTTCTTCTCTTTTTACTACTGTTTTGCCAGTATATAATTGGTGTAGTAGAGATGTTGCATGGTCAGGATTTGTTTGGATTATTGAAACATTTCGGACATGATGTTCTGATCCGTTCGGAAATGAATAAGTTTGGCAGTAAGTAAATATTTTATATTGTGTAGTAAATACCGTTTTTTTTAAATGTTAATATACATATATTCCTCGATACAAATTATATTTGTAACTATAAACCCAAATTCCAAATTTTTTAAGTTCTGCGTCTACTACTTATTAATAATATTTGTCATGTCGCTAATATTTGAACAACCTGTTTGAAAGCACTCTTATAATTTGGTTTCTGATACTGCCACGCCATGAGGCGAGAAAAGAAATTCGAGCTTTATATCGAAGCATAAATAGGTTCAATAGTAAACCTTTCATATTATAATAATGATTTACGGGGAGGGTTCAGTTTGACGCAGGGTTTTATGAGCTTCTTCGATAGTGACAAATTTGATAGATAAAAGTTCCTTTTGAATATTTTGTGTTACATATGTAGGTCTAATAGTTCCCTTTACTACTAGCTATACTAATATTATAAAGAGGAAAGATTTTAATGTTTGGTTGAGGAGAATATGCTCAGAAACTATTGGGCCGATTTGAAAAATTCTTTTATCATTAGATTCTTAAAATATCCCTGGTGGACTTAGGGTATAAAATGTTTTCAAATATTTTAAGGGTAAGTATAAAAAGTTCTATAATAATAAAAAAACTATATCGCGTGCGCTGCGGAAATAATTGTCAATAGAGTAAAATAATATACTATTAGGATATATCTACAAATACAAGTCCAAATATATATATGTATATACTTATATATTTATATATATATATATATATATATACATATTAATCAAAATCAATGTTTGTTTGTTAGTCTTTTATAAACTCTGAAATGGAGATAGATTACAGATGTCTTAAGTGATTAGTTCAGAACTTTCTGGAAAAGGTTTTGATAACAAAATTATATCGATCGAACACATGAATTAGTAATTGATGCGTAGCGATGCTCGTCGGGTCCAGCTAGTCAAAATAAGAAAAGTGTTTAAAACATTACTAGCACAAATACATACATAGGTACAGAGAGCAATTTATTTTGTTACTAGTTTCTGCCCGCCATTTCAGCTGTGTGGTAAGTTGGTAAAAAGTTGCCTGTGTGGTGGACTACACTACGACCAATTTTCTCCGGTCGTTGTCGGGTTGGTGTTGGTTTGGTTTCATGTCGTTATCGCGTCGCTGTATTTCTTATCGCATCCTATTATGTCGTCGTCGTGTCGTGGTCTTACCGTTGTCGCATCGCTATCGTATTCCACGTGCCAATAGATAATAAGCTGTCGTGCATTCGTCATTACTTCAATATTCGTATTCTTATCTCAGCCAATATTATTTCCGAAGTGAAATTGAGTCGAGAGAGAGAATATTATGTAATTTCCAACCGGAATCGAGCTTCATTAGGATATTATGGCGTATTTATATAGGAACGTATTTCTTTCGTATATTAATAAGAATCATTCTCACTTTGCTTCAAGAAACATGATTCTTATCTTTCTTACATATATTTAGATAAACAGCAATCGTACCTGAAAGGTTTAAACTTGACTACTTAGTTTATACTACACTGCACTAGACTGCACTGCACTGCGTTACGCTGCGCTGCACTGCACTGCGCTGCATTGCACTGCGCTGCACTGTACTGCACTTCACTGTAATGTCTCGTATTGTATAGTAATGACAAACTGGTTGATATTCTAAGCTGCTCTATTATGGAAAAAAATATCATTAGAAACCATAGCACGCTACAGAAAGTACAAGGATAATTGTATATTTACATATTTTCCTACATTGTCTGTTAGAATAATTGATTCAAAGATACGTATGTATGTTAGCGATTTGTTAAGCACTAGAAACTGTCCACGCGTCGCCTTGAAAAAAAAACAGTTATAAAAAAATAAATTATTATGACATAAATGTAATAGACATGTCTAATTTCAAATAGCACATTACTCTTATTGTAGATATTGATGTCCTCTATAAAATTTAGGGAGCGTTCGCGATAAAGTTTTTTTATTTTATTTTTACATACATATTATCGATTTGGATCAATTATATTGAAGTTTTCACACGGATCCCTAATGTTTTTAAAAATAATCTTTATTCTATGCTCGTCTAGGAGATTGTGGGAATCGATGAATTTATCGGAGCTTATTCTCCTCAAACAAAGAATCAAATCTTTTTTCTTCATAATGTTAGTATAAACTAGCTATTTCATACGGCTGCGTAGAACAATTTCCATATCCCCACAGCGTGATGGAGCTGCCAGGCCGCCTCAGTAACGGGAAGGGACCCGTGCTCATCAGTAGGCCATAGAAATTGGCATCCTTGCTTTAGGTTCTCCATTCTCTTAAGAACAGTTAATTAAGACATCTACGGAACCTCACAACGCGCAGGTCCAATACGCACTTGGCCGGAATTTCATTATAATGAAATTGGGTCGACTTGCCTGAAATAAAGATTTTTTTATTCCGTACAAAGGCAAGCTTATCTTTCAGGGAGATATCTCCCAGCCAACCCACGGTTGTAAGAAAAAGATAACGAAGCGCGGTTTTGATAGGTGTATTTATAAAATAATTATTATATTATGCCGGCGGTGTTTTCAAATATAGAAGGTATAAAAAAAAAAAACTTCACATACTCGTACCCCGCACTATAACTCGTTGCAGATTTCATATGGATGTTTTACCACACAAACGTGACGATTTTATATGATAATAATTCCAGATTGAATTCCTGTGCGCACCTGTAATATTCGAGTCATATGCGTGTTAGAAATTAATTATACTTTGCTTCGGTGAAGGAAAACATCGCGAGGAAACCGGCACTCTTCACTATGGCCTGTGGACTATGGGTACCCCTCACATTGGGAGACCCGAGCCCAATAGTGGGACCGTTATGGTTGATGATGATGACTTATAAAATGGAAAAAAAAATCAATAAAAGCCACATGATTGTTTAAAAAAGGCTTGCACATTCGTACCTTATTGGAATAATAATAAGAATGCAAATAACAAACATACATCTGACACGAGAAGGTAAAATGAAAAGAAAAACGGCGTAAGAACCTTCTCAGCACAATTACCTTAATATTTCTCTAATCTTCATTGTGGATAATGTCTTGATTGACTCCACTACATTCTGATCCAGCGGTATCTGAGTTTCGTATTCCCGCTTCATCTTCCCGTGGTCCTTCTGCAACTTCTCTATACCCCTGACAACATGCTGGGCTTCTTTTGTTGCTACAATCAAACCAAAGCTTTTTCATCAAATACATGGCATCGACTGATTGATGGCCCATTACTGAGCACGGGTCTCTTTTCACACTTTTATAACAAGACTAGAAACTGCTCTCGCTTCGAACAAAAAAGTAGTTATTGTGACATAACTGTAACAGTTAGACATATGGTGGCGCCGACTTATTTGTAGACATTGATGTCCTCTATAAAACTTTAGTACATCACTTTGCTCTATTGTCAATAATTTCCGATGCGTACGCGATTTAAGGATATTTTTTATTATTTTTTCACACAGTGGATTACATTATCGAAGTTTAATACGGACCACTAATATTTTTGAAAATATTTTATAGTCTATGTTCATACGTAGAAGTTATAATGTAGAAATAGAAGTTTAAAAAGCGAGTTAAACGAATAGTAATAAGAATAGAAATCTAGACTTACATTCATACCTAATTTGATGGCTTTCAGCAAATCTTGCTGGAGAATGTCTTTGGCGAACCCCTCCAGCATGACGACCAGATTGGAGGTGGTTGCAGCTACCACCAGGTTGAGGGTTGACTTCTCCAGATCCCGTCGGGTGGGGTTGATTATCAACTCGTTGTCAATTTGTCCCAATCTGAAATTTATTAATTTAACACATCCATAGTAAGTAATCTTTAGAAACCTAGCTAGACAATCTAATATATTATAGTACAAACAGACCATCTTCCTGTTTGAAACAGCAGTTTGAGGCATTGAAACCAGATTCCAACTTAGCAGGTTTGGTGGGCCTTAAAGCAATCTCATTTAAGAAAAATATGAAATCAACTAATTAAATTCATCATCAAATCATCTTTTCACCGTCTTCTTTTGACATAACTGAATGAACTTTGTATACTAAGTGATACTTTTTTAAATAAATGCCTGCCAACATGCCAATATATCTTTTATGAGCAAATCCCCAGGGAGTACTTCTGCAATACGGCAACATCGCACTACACACGACACGGTGACGTCATATAGGCCTGAATCACTTTATCGGTGTTTTCTGCATCGCCTCTTTAGATTTAAGTTCCAAACATAGCTAGTCTTTGAGATCTTCCTATGCTATTCATACCTCACTGCGCCTACAGGCCCATTCCATGGTACATCAGAGAGGGCTAGCGCCGCGCTGGCAGCATTGATTGCTATAGTCTCTGGGGGATTTGTACTGTCAACAGCCAACATGTTGCACACTATTTGTGTGTCGTAGTTATAGTTTTGAGGAAACAGAGGACGCAGGGAGCGATCTATTAAACGCGACGTCAGTATCTCTCGTTCGGTTGGACCTGGAGACAAAAATAAGCTATATTTTTTGGATCACAGGCATAAATATATGCAAAGTAATTCTTTTTGATAATTCAAGGTGATGGATTCAATGGGGCACTTGCGCATTAGTGCATTCATACACCTATTATATTTTAACAGATTATTTATTTAAAAATTGTCATATATAAAATTTATTAACCTATATTGGTCATTATAGATGTATAATGTTAAATTAAATCCTATTACTAGTGTATGTATAATGATGGTATTCACACTCAATACAAATATTCATTTATTTCTACTGCAACTCATAAAGGAATTTTAAAATACAATAAGAAATTCACCTTTGTGTCTCATCAATAACTCACCTAATTCTCTCCTCAAGAAGTTGGTAGGTATCCTTCCCGCTGCAGCTGCTTTCTGTCGATAGTCCACCACGAGGGGTAGGAAGTTGCTAGAGCTCTGCTTGGCTTTAGACACAACTGTTGATAATACACTGGTGTTGCCGAGTGTGGCAACACATGCGCCATCTGCAAATCTTGCATACCGGCCAGTTGTGAGCTTTAGTATAGTCCTGAAAACAAATTGTATTGTTTCAATTTATGAACACCAACAGTATCTTATTGTTTGGGCCAGGTTCAGAATTAGGCCATATTAATATTAATACCCGGGTATTACATCCACTCTGAGGACTAGGAGGAGGTTAGGTAAGACCTACATAGGCAACTATTTTTAAATTTTTACCATTCAATGTCATTGTAGCCATGTACATTAAGGTGGATTTAGAGTCACAGTACAACTATAATAAATAAATGTACATTAATAATTACAATATAGTTGACAGACCAATTGGTCTAGTTGTTAGGGAACCTGACAGTTACATACAAGGTTGCGGGTTCGATTCCCATCCAGGTCAACCTTTTCTGTAATGAGCAGGAATATTTGTTCTGTGTCTGGG
>DWJZ01008718.1:0-11154 GCA_018249125.1 Asbolis capucinus
ATTTAACTTCTAAACTATTATTTTGACACCAATTGACTACAGGTTTTGTTAAGATGAGACAAGGGTATAGTTGGTTATAATGTAATTAGGACTGATGTTGGATCTCGAGATAAAGTTTAACAGCCTTTTCAATAAACTATTCGTAATTTTTGGATAAGTTAAAAAGGTAATGTTTGATCAACTTTTTTTTTACATATAAGTTAATGCTTTATTACAGTTCCACCTGATGTTAAGTGGCGATGTAGTCTTAGATGGTAAAGCGCATTAACTTAGAAGAACACTCATTCACGCTTGTCTTGAAGACTCCTACATTAAACTTCAGCGAAAACAGACTTCAATATTACTGGTTTTAAAGTATGACACTAAATTGGTATCTTGTATGGTTGCTAAACCTTTTCCATTGTAAGGAGTACCCACGTTATTGCGGTTATTACGCGAGTCAGAAAGGGGGTACTCACGATTATATTCATTGTACTACGATCCACGAGACTGCGAAATATCGTGATAGAAATGTATTAATCGTGTGTACCCGTTAAAAAGTGTTGAGTGTTATTGATAGGATATTGAGAATGGCTGTAAGAGATGAAGAATGAAAAAAAGTTGATTTTTATAAACTTCAAATATTTTACTATTAGAGATTAATTAACGTTTTAATGTCGCACTCAGAATACTTAATGGTTACTTAAATGGTGAACTATCTCTGAAAAAGTAATGCTGTAGTTATTAACTAATTTTATATATAAATATATTCTTTAATAGGTTGGGTTCCCGCGGTACATTTTTTCACTTGATTAATTATTATTCGAATGTCTCGCAAGTGGCTTCATTCGGATGAGACGCCCAACTTTTTTTTTACAAAAATTTTCGATTGTACTTGCTGCAACATAACATTAAATTCGAAAACTTGAAAATAATCACTTGGGCTTTCCGTAATGTTTAGGGCAGGGGGCTACAGAAAAGCAGTGACTGAGTTAGAAACAAAGTTTATTAAATATTTTACACAATCTTTAATTATAGAACTCTGATACGAAGAAACATACAATTTTAAAACTGTATTGTTAACCGTTGAGGAGTTCCCTTGTCTGGAGCCAATCCTGAACAGAGTATCAGATCATGGTTTTATCATAAAAATGCATTGTTATCGGGACGGAAACTATGCAAAATTTCAGCTCCGTAGTGTAAGAGGAAGTGGGTCTAATTAAGCTTGCAAGATTTGACCCGAACACTTAACAAAAATATACAAACATAACTGCTAGTTAAAATAAAGCTTGTAAAAAAGATAATATCTCTATTTATATTATAACTGTGATGTAGTTGTCTGTTTATTGCACTTTCATGACGAAACCACTGAACTAAATTTGATCGAATTTGGTACAGTGATAGCTGTGGTGGAGTATATAACAAAATGTATGGAAGTTCGTTATCATTGTAGGTTTAAACTATAAATTTTGTATTTAGGCACACGGTAAGGAAAGAAAATAAATAGGTTTTAGCCTTTTTAAAGTTTTCCCTTTGTCGCCGTCGCCTTTGTGCCGATAACAGCCGAAAAACGAAAGACGACACGTAACTAATTATTCCGATACACATATCCCCCGTCAGGACTCGAAACCGGGACATCACAGACAAGATCACTACCAACTAGGCTACGGACCGTTTCATACATATTTAATATTTTTTTTACATATTTTAGAGAACACTAGTTTTCGCCCGTGGCGTCGTCTGCATGGTGTTTTAACAAAAAGTACGTTTGTATTATTCCAAATCCATCTTTTAACGAACTTCAAATCAAGTAGGATGTTCTCAATTTATGTGTATTTTTTTAAATATATTTTACCCGAGAAGTTTCTGCTGAGTGGGCCGATTTTAATATTTGTTTTGTTTTTCCAAAGCTGATGCTTACAGGCGGTCCCATTTTATTTTGACCGACATCTGACATGTAGTTTTAGAGGTATCCTTAATAATGCGTGTGTTACGCACGGTTACGGTTGTGACTACGTTCACCATGACCTTTTCATTGTACTATTGTCGAAGTAATTTGGAGTCGGTTTCTTTTTTAAATGATAAGTTTTTTTATTGCGTGAAAGAGTAGCAAACTTCCATCCATACATCCGTTCATCCATCCATACACCCATCCATACATCCATTAATACATTCATCCATCCATACATACATCCATCCATACATACATCCATCCATACATACATCTATCCACCCATACATCCTGCCCTACATCCATCCATACATCCATTAATACATCCATCCATACATCCATCCATACACACATCCATTCCTACATCCATCCATACATCCATCCATATATTCACCCAAACATCCATCCATACATCCATTCATTAATCCTCACAAATTTCCGCGTTTAGAATATTAGTAGGATTTTCAAAAACTTTGTTTCTAACAAGCAAAGCACGTACAATCTATTTATAACCACAATACTTTTAAAGACGCGGCTCCAGGGGAAATGTTTCTCAGAAACTGCTTTCGTACGCCATTTTGTTTTAAACCTCTTTCGGGAAATTTTGTTTCCAGGCACCAAAAGGGCGTATTGTTTGGTTCATTGAATAAATTCTAAGTAGATAACAACCGTGTGTAGTACTTTAGCTTCCCAATTTGTTCATTATTTAATTCCCAATTATTTTGTTATGGAATTTTCACAGAACTTAGTATTTAAATATACTTCAATAATAAAGAAGCGTCCATAGCCCGACGGTTTGTTTCGATTGCAACGGATAGAAAAAGTCAAGCAACAGCGGGCGCGGTCGGTAGGAGGATGGGTGACCGGTAGCAAAAATGTTATTAACGCTTCCGTGCTTCGGAGGGCACGTAAAGGCGTCGGTTCTGTTTGTAAGTAAGCAATCGTTAAGGCATTTCGGAGGCCCACGGGCGGCATAAAAACTTTCGACACTTGTGGACACTAACTCCTCCATCAATCCGCATTGGAGCAGCGTGGTGAATCAAGCTCCAGGGTTTCTCAGTAAGTGGAGAGACCCTTCCACAGTAGTAGACCCCGATCGAAGCCGAAAAATCACTAACTTAAACAATGATAAGTAGGTAGGTATGTTCATAAAACCAACTGATCCCAGATACAATAACAACATCGCGGTTCAGAAAAGAACAGAAGAAGAATGGGAAAGGAGAAGATTAATGAATAGGGAGATAGATAAAGAGTGAAACTAATAAATGACGCTTCATTGATCTACATTAAAATTATTGATTGGGCTGGTCCTGACTTCGAATCCTGTCCGTATTACATATGAATTATCACTTAGTTCGGTGAAGGATTCATGAAAAAACATATTCTGAGCCTTCCTCATAACGTCTAAAGAGTGAGGTCTACCAATTTATATTTGGCCAGAATGGTAGTCTACTCCACACAGTAAGAGAAGATCTGAGCCCAGTAGTGGGATACATAGTAATAATGATATTAAAATAGATTTTGTGTTTCTAAACCTACGACTCTCTTACTTTTCTATGCAGTTTTATTCAAAGCACAGCAATATATACAGGATATCAGTCGAACTTTGCATGTCCCAAGATAACGGCATGAATGTCTTCATTAAAGGTAACGTCAGTCCGTGACTGAAGATATCAATTAGTTTAAACCCAGTCTGCTGAACCCCAGGCTCGCAGGCCTTAATGTGGCCCGCGAACGGATTTTAAATGGCCCGCGCATGTTTATTTTTAGGACTTCACTTGTAACACATGTCTTGAAAGTAATCCTAACAACATTATAAATGCAAAAGTTTGTATGGATGGATGCATTCATCCATGTAAGTATGTTTGTAACTGCATCACGCATAATCTACTGAGCGGATCTCATTGAAATTTGGTAGAGATAGTAGTCTAGAATAACACATGGGCTATTTTTTATTATTATACAACAGGGGAAAAGCCGCGGTGTGAACCTAGTTAACCAGATATTGTCAGTGGCCCGTCGTATAACACCTCAATTTGTCCCAACTGTCAAAAGTCACTACTAGCTGAACGCGGCGCGCGTTACTACGCATCAACTTATCAACCATACGGCCAACCAATATCATTTTGTTAATAAAACCTTTACCGGATGATTCTGAACAAAGCTGTTAAAGACATCACTGCTGTATCTCCTACCATTTTAGAGTCTATGAAGAATAAAAAAAATATAAAAAATCTATAAAAAATACTAATTTTAACATATACAGATTACTTTAAATACCTACCCAGTAAATTGGTGTATATGTCGCCGGCATTTTGTGTAATTCTGCCGTTTAAATACGACGTCGTCAGCTTATTATCGCTCGCTGTTATGTATGTAAATATACTCAATCAAATTGTTATAATTTCAACATATATCTGATTAAATCCAAAAGTTGTATCAAATCATAACAAAATAATTGATGGGACTGTCATAATTTCAGTATTTTCCGAAATTACAATTTTCATTGTAACTAATCATAAGGTTTTCTAGAACAAGATTAGGTAATTAGGCACGCACACACACACACACATATATATATTTTTTGTACACGAAGGAAATGTTCGCATTATAATATTTCGGCAAAGGGGAGATCTCCCGCCAGGAAGAAATAAAGAAAGCACTTAGATTGGGATAAGACGGCCGTGTGACTTGTGCCGTGCTATTTATTGATTTATTCACCGTCCACCACGCTGGCTAATTGCAGATCGGTCGACTTCATGTACTTTGAAAACTTTATATGGAATCTGAGAATTTTAATTTCCTTTCCTTTTCCGAAACTTGCTTCGATTATTATTTTTAATAAATGTTTAAAAATTACAGTCGCACGCAGGATTCGAACTTACGACCTCCCGTTGGGACATCACGTTCTAGACATTACCAGTGCTTTTATATCTTAAAGAAAAATGAATTTAATGAGTCAGTTTTACATAGAAATGAGTCTCACTGGCAATTTTTTAAATGACAGGTCAGAGGGCTCGTTTGGAGGGCACACTGTCCTTGTGTGCGCGAGCAAGTGCACTATCTGCGGACAATGACCTTAGATCCTACACAATCCTATACATATAAATAACGTTTGCTTGTTTGTTTATTTGTATTTGGAAAACAGTGAGGGCGTAACTCTTACGAGTTACTCTGAACAGTTACGCCCTTACTGTTTTCCTTCTTTACCGAAAACAGTAAGGACCTAATTCTTATCGGTTACTCTAAAGAGTTGAAATGAATGAATACAGAAATTCAACAAAATCTTGACTCAACGTTGAAATTGCTAGCCGAACACTGATTTTCCTTGGTAGGTATACATAAAAGCTTTATTCTGTGTTATGTCGTACACACAAAAAAGAACCTACGAGGATATAAAATAAAAAATGTTTAGTACATTTTCTATCGTATCTTTGTAATTTGACCGTTGTCATACTTACATGTAATATTCGAAGTACCTTTTTCATTTTGCTGTTGACACTTGTAATATTTGATGTTGTCTTTTTTAGGCCATTTTGAATATTTTTAATACTGGAGGCACTGTTTCATAACATTCTCAATAGTTGTAATAATCGAGGTACCTTTTCATTTCATTGTTGATATTTATAATATTTGATAATTTTATTTCATACCATTGTCAATACTTGTAATATTCGAGGTACCTTTTCATTTCATTATTGACATTTATAATATTTGAATTTTATTTCTTACCTTTGTCAATACTTGTAATATTCGAGGTACCTTTTCATTTCATTGTTGATATTTATAATATTTGATTAATTTTATCATACTATTGACAATATTTGTAATATTCGAGGTACCTTTTCATTTCATTGTCAATAGTTTTAATATTCGAGGTACCTTTTCATACCTTAGTCAATCTTGTAATATTCGAGGTACTTTTTATAATGCGAAACGTCGCGTGATCGCCTGATACTGTATCAAATAATTGCGCACTGAAATTGATTGTTACCAGGCCGCCTTTGGTCATTGTTATGATTTTATAATGGCCTTTGGTACATTAATATTTAATATTAAGCATGGTATTAAAAAATCGATGAAAAAACAGGTTATTTTGAAAATCCAAGCACTTCAGCTTGATAGAAACAAAGTGGGAACATATCAAAATATGTAGTTAGGTTTACGTTTAAAGTATGTTAGGTTTTTTAGGGCAAAAGATGTTCCACTAATTAGCACGGGTTTCTCCTCGCCTAGGAGGCCTAGAGCACCTTCCACCACGTTGCTCCAATGGGGATTGCGGGTTAGTGACCAATAACTGTCGAAATTATTACGCCACCCGAAGGCTTACGATATGGTTTAATGATTGCTATGTAAGGACAGTAAACGACGGATTTACGTGCCCTGCAAAGCACGGAAGGCCACTCATCCTACCGACCTCGTCCGTTGTTGCTCAACTTTCCCAATCACATACAATCAAACCAAGCCGAGTGGCTATGAACGCTTCGTGGAGCAATACCCTAATTAATATTAAAAGCCGTTTCAATCCGTTCACCAGCAACTGAGTAGCAGATATATTATAGTTGAGCTCCGAGTCGAGGTTAGAGGCTTACCGATCAATAGTCTCTTTAGGGCGCCGTACCTGAAAACTAGCGAGCTTGCTTTTCTTTTCTTTTACGATCTATTGATCGCCCATTAATGAGCACAGGTCTCTCCTTAGAAGAAGCATAGAGTATACTTCACCACGCTGCTCTACTGCTGATTGATGGAGGGTTTCATAGCCAATCGAAGGAAGTTCGTATGCCACCCGAAGGCCTCCGACATGCCTTAACAATTGTTTCTAACGATAACAACCGGTACCGATGGCTTTTGAAGCTTTCAAAAACACAGAAGCGTTATTTTATTTTGCCACTAATGGTCACCAACGGCGCCCGTTTTTTTCCCGTACTTTTCCAATCGTAAACAATTGAAACGAGCCTCGCTATGAACCCTTCATCGTGTACCTAGTAGTAGTATAATAATAATACGTTAAAACGTGGTAGTATATCTTAAAAGTATTTTAATTTTAATACCGAAACTTAACTTAAACATGTGATATTTATAATTAAATTAGCGAAGCGTTATAATTTTACCACCAATTTTCTTCGCTCAATGGTTTGTTATATGTATATTGATAAATGAGTTTTATTGTTGGTGATCGAAGAGAGGGCGGTGCGGCACCCTATGGCGCTAAGTCGTTTGCTTTTCGCCTTGTATTCCTATTTCATCCTTATTTTCATCCTTAAAGTATTTATAATATGTTTTTTTCAATCATGCTATTTGATGACGCATGTTTTGAAAATAAAAAATGGGTTATATTGAAATTTAAGGGATATTTAAGTTTTGTTTTCTTTCTTTTTATTTGCACATTATAAGTTAGTGCTTGACTACAGTCTCACACGATGGGTCTTAGATGGTAAAGCGCATTTATTTAGAAGAAGCCTATTTATTCTTGTCTTGAAGACGCCTACTTTATATTTCAGCGAAAACACAGACGCTGGTAATAATATTGCGATAGATGTCGATCGTGCTTTTCATGATCGAAATTCATGATAAATTTAACATATCTACTGACGCTCGCACCAAGAAATTAACATGGATATTCCGATTAACCTCATTTTTAAATTACATGGGTTGAATTGATTCGCTATTTCAAAGTTCTTCATTCTTAAAAACATCTGCTGTACTTTTTTGTTTTTGTTTCTAAATTATAGAAAATTGTGATTTTTAAAGAAATAAATTAAAAGAATTAAAACATCTTCTAAAATTACGAAAATATTGTTAGTTTTGTAATATTCCAACGTTTCTTAAACTCCTATTCTATATTTTAGGTACTCGCGATATGTCTATCGCATTAGAAAGTGGGAGGTGACTATCCCAAACAAATGATAAATACACAAATATGTTAGGACAACTTCCACAGCCTGACCCCATATCCACCGTTTGGTTGTACCTACTACGATGATCAAATAAGTGATAACCATACATATATATTATTTCTAAATTCATATACATATGTACAGATATTTGTATTACACCCAGAAACAGAAAAAACATTCCAGGTCATCACAAAAAACCTTATTCTGGATGGCGAACCCACCACCTTCAGTTCCGCAGGTACCAACTATACCAACAGGGCACTCAAATATCAATCAATAGAGCAAGAATGTACCGAAGCCGTACGTAGTTTAATAGCCCTGAGCCCTGCAGTCCGCAGCCGCCGGTGACCTGACAAATCGACCGCAGCACGCGATGCTTAACTTAACACTGATTATTTATTGGTGTTATTACACTTAATTGCTGGTCAAATTGTAGCTTTTATTGTATGTGCGATAGTTCTAATAAAATCGTGTGATAGGATGTGGTTTAAAATCAATACATTAATACGTGGAGCAAATCTTTGTACCCATTTGTAATAAAATTAGGCAGACGAAAGACTACGGAATTTGGCACAGTTAAAATTTACTCGGAGAAGTTGAAACTATTATTTTATATAAAAATGTATTGAAAATAGTACTTTACATTACAAAATAAAATATAACACACGTCGGGTAGCATAAAAACTTCTGAAACTTGGGTTGACGAACCCCTCCACCAATCCGCTTTGGAGCAACATGGTATACCGTACGCCTCTCAGTAAGGAGAGACCAGAGCTCGTTAGTGGGACATCGATTGATTAAAGCGATCTTTCATGACATCCCAAGCTTTTTTCGTATTATTTTATTTACTTCGATGTAGTGAAAACGCGAATAAATATAATATATCAACCTAATAAATATAATATATCAACCTGAAGATTATCTAACCTAATAAATAATTAACGATGATGACTTGTGATGGATGATGCATGGCTTCTTCCTGGTTGATTCTCGTTTTACCATCCAACACAAAATCGTTCAAGTTCAGAAGTCGTTCGATTGTAATCTAGCTGGGTATGGTATTCATAATTCATATTAACTGTGTTTCAATAGAACTTTATATATATGACCGGAAAGTTAAAATTTCATTGACGAACGACTTTCGCCGTTCGTGCCGTTGAAAGACGATTGACGAATTTGAATACTAAAGTGTACTTCAAGGACGAAGTCGCTACGATATCGCTACTTATGAAACGAGAATCGGCTGGCTGTGCAAATTGTGCGACAAGTTGTGAAAATACATCATAGTTATTCTCGATAGCTTCAACTTAACAGCAATATTAGCGGCATCACTGGAACTCATTACTAGCCAACTCCTACTAGTCTCTACTCACAATATGAGCACATGCCATAGTCTACCACACTGGCCAACTCCATATTGATAGATTGCATTCGAGAACTTTATGGGCAACTCTCAGGTGTGCATTTTCCTCAAGATATTTTCCTTCACCGAAGCAAGTATTAGTCCTACTAATATGACAAATGGAAAAGTTTGTGAGGATGGGTGGATGTTTGTTCATCCTTTCAGGTAAAACTAAACAGCGGATCCTAATAAAATTTACCAAAGATAGATTCTAGTCTTGAATAACACATAGTAAGATACTTTATATCAACATAAACTAGTACTTAAGTATTGTAACACACAAGAACACAGACGCAGTGGCCAATAAGGAATAAACATCTTTTACTTGTGTTCATCGTCTCCCTCCGTCACTGACCCCAGTACACTGGTGACTCCGACGTGATTATTGAGTATGAAGTACTGTACTTATAAGTAGAAACGACGTTTCTGTTAAATTCAATAGTTTCAGAATCAGAAGAATATAAATTGCCTAATCTTTCATTATTTTCGAAAACTTCGTGGTTTCTATTCTTCGATAGTGGAAACGTGAATTCTTATCGAAGATTCCTTGGTCCAAAAATTCTTAGCTTACAATTTTTACCACAATTATATGTTTGGTCATTAAACTCTAAAGCAACTTCCACTGGAGCTACCGATTACCCAGCTTCCTCAGTAACGAGGATAAGGTTAAAACAATTTCTATTAGACGGGTCCTAACGTAGTAAATATTTAATTAATATTGTTTGCATTGTATTTAGTTAATATTAATTGTAAATATAAAGTGTTAATTCATTCAATCGTCTCCTGAATTACTCATTCATTTAGTAAATTAACATTAGAGTACTTCATATATAATTAGAAACACTCTCGTGGACTCTAATTTTAGTAACAAATGTTCCAGTACTGGTTTGGCATGTGCCATATTTGTAATTACGACAAATAACAGTTTGCAGTATTGTACAATGTTTTCGTCCATTGACCGTGCAGTGTACAATTCAAGAATGCGACTTGTGTACAGCCACTGTAATTTTGTACTTGCTCGCGTTTGTCGAAGCGAAAGATGAGTTCATTAATTACAGTAATTTGTGCACGAGCATTTTTTTTCAAGATAAAAAATACTCGCAAAGTTGTTCGTCTATAAAATACTTAGATACTTTTTAAGAAACGTCACTTTAGTATTTTAGGAACGAGGGCTGTCATTTATTGGAATTTTTATTTTTTATTTTTTTTATTTCATTAATTGATATCGAATCCTATTGGGTTGGTGGTTAGAAATTCTGACTGATATTCCGCAGGTCATTGGTTCAATCACCACCCAAAACTATTCTGTGATGAGCAGGAATGTTTGTTGTGTGTCTGGGTGTAAATATCTATATAAGTATGTATTAAAATATACATATGTGTGTTTATCAGTTGTCTGATCACCATAACACAAGCTGACGCTTAGTTTGGAGTTAGATGGCCGTGTGTGAGTTGTCTAAAGATATTTATTTATTGATTTATTTATTTAACGAAAGCCTAAAGTTTCGTGTGAAGTAAAATTAACGTAAACTTAAGTAAAAATTGGTGTTGCTTTCTTTTTTTCGAAAATCCGAATCCCTTACTGTACGATTATTGTAAATGTCAGAGCGTCTTTTTTTGTAACTCAACTCATTGTTTTTTTAAATTACATACGTACATATATTTCATCATAGCAACCCATACCTGTCCCACTACTGGGCACGGGTCTCCACTCACAATGTGAGCGATACAAGCCATAGACCACCACGCTGGCCAAGTGCGGCTTGGTCGACTTCGCACACCTTCTAGAACTTTATGGAGAACTCTCAGTAGTGCGGATTTCCTCACGATGTTTTCCTTCACCGTAGTAAGGGATAGTGAACTTCTGATAAGCACATAAGTATTTTTACTTGCTACAATTACTTATATTCATAGAGTAACATTCG
>DWJZ01008719.1:0-11153 GCA_018249125.1 Asbolis capucinus
GTGTAATAGAAATATCTATTTAAGTATGTATTTAAAAGTATATATGTATGTTTATCAGTTATCTGATCACCATAGCAAACGCTTACGCTTATTTTGGAGTCAGATGGCCGTGTGTTAGTTGTCGAAAAAAACATCGGTTTGAATAGATTAATACAAAAAGCATAAAAGTTAATCTCCACTGAAACATAGAATTACATATTGTTATTGGAGCTTTAGTAGGAGTTAGGAGCTAAAAAAATGATATAAACAAATATATACGATAACAAGGTTATCTATATAACATCCGTTATTTCAGTATTTTTTTGTCGTACTCGTCTTATATATCTCAAGTTAAGAGATAGGCAAAAGTGATCAACGACCACGAAAACATATTTCTTGCATAGTTTTTTTAATGACAGGAGTATAAAACAGATCTACACGGACACGAGGGCAGCTGAAGTGAATATGGGGTAACCAAAATTGCGAATCGATGTTATCATCTTATCTTTATTTAGGCAAAACGTTACAAGTAAATAAATGCTAAAAAAATGTCTGTCTGTTACGCTTTCACGCCTCAACTACGGAACTGATTTTGTCGAAAATTGGTAAGTAGAGATCTTTAGAAATAACATAAATAAACCAATTTTAATTTTTACAATATTAATAAAAATAGGTAGTAAATATAACGTACATATATTGCTTACTATTATTGTCTGTATTGCATTGTTTGTACGGTACTGTTACAGTATTGTCTGTATTGTATAAAGCCGATGGCAGATAGGTATTGTCTATCGAGACTTTAGACTTTGTCAAAGAATTTCTTTAAATATTCTTTTACTTTGTTAATAAATTTATACTTTGTATTGTAAAATATTGACTTTCGTTAAGTGTGCTTTTGGATTTTATAACGAAAGAAACAATTTTCATATCATTTAATTGGCGCATAAAATAAATATTTCGTCGTAGGGTCGTAAAAGGCGACAGAAGTCAGGTGCTTGGTCCTAGGGCTTCGTGAAAGGATCATTATGTTTCTGAAGCCCATCTGGCTACCACCATCTTCCTTGAATCAGTCAAAAGATTCATCGTCTTCTAGCTTAGGGCTTGAGAGCTAGTTCTCCCCTTTTTCTTTCCGTCTTTCATTCATCGTCCTTCCCATTCTTCTGTCACCTGTCCTAAAGCGGTATGTTGTTAGTGTGCCAGGGGTCAGCTGGTGTAGTTAATGATTCCGGTTGCTTCAGCAATATACCACTTTCGTAGTTTCTTTCTCTTCCCCGCGCGTGCAGGTCACTCAGATGACCCGTCCGCTTGTTTACCTACTTATAACACAAATCAATATATTTCAGTAAATAAGTTGTCTTTGGAATTGAACACACGAACGACGTGTCCACTTGAGAATCAATATGTTCCTTATTTATTTTATTCATACGGCAGTCTCCTTTATTACTTAGAGACGTCTCCGATCGGAGTATTTCATTACAAGCTTCAGTGGGGACATGCCATATGTCCAAGTTTGAGTTGTGGCGCAAGTTAGGAGCAGATCTAATCTTGTTTCTAAGGCTCATCTGAGTTTTATTGTTGTCTTACGACGTAAGGCCATAGTACAACATGCTGGCCAAGTATGGATTGTTATTTAATTGAAAGGAGGTATTAATATATTGACTTTCCATACATTATTAATCCCCTACAAAGCCTCTCCTCAATATTCTATTCTTATTCAGTTGATGGAGAAGTTAGTGGTGCTTACAGTAAGCTTCTGACATAGTTTGGAAAACTGCTACGTAAGGATATTAACCGCTCCATTATCAGCATATAAATATTGTGCATATTTTTTTTATATTTCAATTTTTATATTTTATTTGGGTAGAATGTTTTATTAATAAAATTTTAGGTTATTTTATCATGCAAGAAACAAATTATATCCATGGGATTATTGTTCATTAAATATTTTTTTATTTTTTTTTTTGTCGTTCGGGGCCCGCCAGCTGACTAACCAGGGGTTAAGCGACAAGGCCACATAAGATCGTTGACCCCGAATGTTATCTTGAGAATACTCGGGCATCTTTTAAACCGACACTTTGGCAAGTAGCGTGGTGATGTATGCTGTAACCGCCCACTCAGAGTCGTTAATGGTTACATTTTTAATTTATTTATTGTTTAAAAGAACAAATAATACAGGCATAAAATAAAATAGCATCTAAAAATCACAGAGGTTGCTGAACTTAATTCGATCATTAGTATAGATATTGTATCCAGAGTCTTTATTTATCTTTACTAAGTAACCATTAACGTCTGAATCTGCCAATAACCCTTCTGTCGTCTGTCATGGTCAGTTATACCTTATCGATATAAATGATGGTTTATAATTAACCCCAAAATTGTATTTAAAATGTTTATTTTTCTTTTTCAGGTATTAGCAGCTATCATCTAAGTAAGTCCACCCATCCGTCCATCCATCCATCAGCCAACACGTCCACTATTTGCCATAGACCTCTCCTAATTTGCGCCACTCTGACAGGTTCTGAGTTTTTTGAATCCAGCGGATACCCTTTATCTTCTGCTGGTCATCGGTCCATCTGGTTAGGGTTCCTGTGCTCCTTTTAAACCCAGCAAGTAATAGAAATTTCTACGATCTAAGAAATTGACATGCCATTTCATTTTATTGTTTACAGATGTCAAACTTGTGAATCATTCATTGATAAGATTGCGTTTGATATTTTTGGATTATACCAGCTGTATGCGTTCAATTTGAAATTTCAAAAACTTTTTATTATATGACACATTCCATTACATACTCGTAAATAATAGTTCCACAACTGAAAAATTCCCTATACCAGAAGCCATATGCGACAAAAATAAAACTTCCAAAACACATTGCTTGGCAAAAAACCTCTTCAGCTTTTCACACATAAATTACTGCACTGATTTTGATGATACTTGATACAGAGATAAAAAAGGGAAAAACAAAGGGTTGTTTTTTTCTTGTATTCATGCACTAGATGGGATATTGACTGTGGGGAGTGAAGGAGGGAGTAATGGGACAACGAGGGTAGTCGCGTAAAACTTTGTGAGTTTTCTAGGTAGCCGCGGGAAAAAGCTAGTCCGTCATAAACGTACAGTACTATGCCTTTATCAGGTTGAAGCCAAAATTAATGGCCTACTACTAAACACAGGTCCAACTCCAACACGCTATGCCAATGAAGATTAGTAGAGGGCTTGCAGCTAATTTGTACTGTACTGCTATATAATAAATAAATAATTATATGTACTTATTTATATATATATAAACAGCTAAATGCATGTTTGCCGTCTCGGCCGAGCATTACGCGGGTAACGCCATCTAGCGCCAGCAAGCGGCGCGCGTGTCAGTCAATGACTGACCGGCGTAGAGTTAAGACGTAGTGAAGCAAGTGAGCCGATATTAACCGTGATTAAAGAAATACAAATTCCAACTTTAAAATACAGGACAGTACACAAGAGTAGTAAGATGTTATGACACCCCATTATGGCTTGGCTTAAACATATTGATGGCCCACTCCTTGTCTCTCGAAGTACGAATTAAGAAATACAATGTCTTCAGTACGAAGATTACTAAAAAGGCCTAGAGCACTGCGCTGCTTCAATGTGGATAGGTGGAAGGGAGGGCCACCCAAGTGTCGGAATTTTTTACGTCTACCAAAGGCTCTGATATGGATTAATGCTTACTGTCTAGCGATAACAACCAGGATCGACGACTTTGCGTACCCTCCAAAACGGCCATCCTTCTACGGACCGCGCATCGCTCAAATACTTCGTATAGCTTCGATCGGAACCATCGAGTGGAACCATGAATAAGTTATTCAGTTGTTTGATCAAGTCACATAATTGAATGAATCTCTAAGATGGTAAACTTCAAACAAGTTAATTTTCTTGCGAGAAATATATTTTCAGCGAAACTGATTATAATAATAATTAATACTATGTTTGCTAATATTATGTAAGTAATGGAGTTAGTGATGCGAGCACTTATAAATTGGTGTGAGTTGATTGTAATTGATAAGTTAAGTTAAGTGAAACGGACTGGAAGTGGATGATCGTTTGTCTTCTTGGAGATTCAGGCAGCTTAAAAATTTTCATTGTTATACTGAGTTGGGTTTGTTAGTGGCCCTCAGAGAAACTTGGTGCAGTGTGGTGGAGTGTGCGTCAAGCCTTTTGAGCTGTAGGGATTGTGGCACGTGTGTAATGGCTAAGACGAATAATCCTACTAAAATAGTCCGACAAGTGTCTGGAGTGCAGAGTCCTTATTAGTTTCTGACGTGGCTACTTAGTCAGAATTATCATGGAATTTTGTACTATGGAGTGATTTAAGTACCCATTTACGACTCTGAGAATAGTTGTTTTAATAAAAGTGAATTTGATGACTGTTTTCTTAAATAAAAACGGAAAAGGATCGACAAATAGCATCATGTTACTTTCTTTGTTGATATTTTCTCGGAGTATTATTTTTCTATGTTTTTCTTGTCACCTCATTAGTGGTATTAATAAATAAAAATACTCTTCGTTTCCTATGAAGGTAACGTAGAAATAGGTGGATAAATACTAGAAGCAGTGCTCATAGCTCAGCGATTTGGGGTCATTGAAATTGATCGGCTAAGTTGACCAAAGGCGGTTGCATTCGGGTAAAAATTTATAAAAATATTAAAGAAAGCCACCGGTCCTGGTCGATATTACGTGCAGTCGTTAAACAATGTCGGAGGCATTCGGGTAAGTAATTCTTTACACTTGAACTTAGGGTTATTTCAATCAATTCAATCAGACATTAAAACTGCTTTTCATTATATTAAAAAAATAATAATTAAATCACATTTACGCCAAATCACATAAAATCGATTAAAAACCCTTCTTCAAAATATCCATTGGTAGTGTATTTTCTAGAACTCAGTTACATGGCGATTTGTGCGTACTTCTTGTTGGCTGTTTCTATGTGTTAACCTAATTATTTGAAATCAAAAGTCCTCAGCAAATAAATCGCGAGTCAGCTGAAACGAAAGCTCAGCGGCCTAATCAACTTAAACGATAGAAGCATGCCTGTGGGAAATCTGACAGAGTTGCGGCTGTGAAATGTGTAACATTAAAATTTATAATACTATCTTTGTCCCAGTTAGTTATCTTACTAGTATTGTCAGTGTGAAAGTTTGTGAGGATGGATGGATTTGTTATTCTTTTTCGGAAAAAGTATTATCACAGAAAAAAATTATAGCCTAGAATAAAACAGGCTACTTTTTATCACCGTACCTACGCGGACGACGTCGCGAGTTTAAACTGGTATACGATTAAGTAAAATTGGAAAGTCTGTTTGTTTAATTAAAGTTTAAAAAAGGAACATTGACAATTCAACTATAATTTTATAATGTTCGTTACCTCCTCACTTTTAACTGGATGTATTGATTTTGATTCTACTTTTATACGAAAGATGGTGCTTGTCATGTGGTACCGTTTATTTTGAGTTATATCTGATGACTTAATTAATAAATATGTCAGGATATCTCATACCAGGTGATCAAAAACTAAGCATTCTTGCTTGTACTATGGTGATATTTTAATATAAACTAACCTGTGTGTTATTCCATACTTACATTCAGATCCGTTTAGTGGTTTTACGTGAGTAACAAACTCACATCCATCCTTACAAACTTCTGCATTTATATTAATAGTAGGAACACAATTAATGCAGATTATTCCAAAGTTACAAGTTTCATAAATATAAACAGATATATTAAAAGCTTTCAAGATAGACTCTTGAAATAAAAATGCATTTCTCTTCGCTAAAAATCGCCGTTTGTCCACTCGCTCCAACGGACGAGCAACCTTAGCAAGCTACAATCAAGTAAATGGACTCATATACAATAGTAGGTCTGTACAGTGAAATTGAGGCCGACTGTACCTGAGGCGAGTTTTCTCGAACGAAATATTGTCGCTTGTTTTGAGACAGTTTCAGTTGTATACGACGAAATTGTAGTTCAGCCTGTAACAGACGAATTAAAATGCGACAATTTAACAAGTAATTTGTAAATGATTTGTTTACACTTTTGGGGTTACGTCAACGTAGCGTTGATGTGTCGTAGATAATTTATTCTACGTGTATTTTTGTGATGATGACCCTGTTAGATATGCCGCAGAAATTATAATGTAATGCCACAACACACAGAAATTATAATAATGCCAAACCACTAGTGACAAAAAATTAATGAGGTCCTCCGTAGACAGAAATACGTAGTTAGATAGAGCTCGTTAAGCTATGACGGAAGCCTTCGATCGGCATATAAACATGGCCCTTGGATTGGACCCCTCAATCAATTTATGAAGCATGGACCATGGAGCAGCATGGTGAAGTATGCTCTAGGCCTCCTCAATGTGAGGAGAGAACCGTACTCAGTACTGGACCATCAATGGGTTGAAGCCAGTCTTTTACATAATTAGTAAAGACCACCAAAGAACAAACGTATTACTTCCAGGCGCTGTTTTCATATTTATAACTCATGTTTTCTTTCCACATGAGCGTCTGAATTTCTCTCTCTTCCTTTGACAGTAACCTTTTCTAAATTTTTTTGGTTGAAGGTTTGAAACCATGTCTTTTGTCAAAGGTTTCTTTCGAGTGGTGTGTGTTAAGGGTTGTCAAATTTTGAAAAAAAAAATACAGCACAATATAAAAGTTTTTATTGGTTTAGTAATATTTGATTCATTATCGTCATATGCAACCCATAATTGTCCCGCTCGGGCTCCGGTCTCCACTCACAATATGAGGGGTCTGTGCCATAGTCCACCACGCTTGTCAAGTGCGGATAGCCTTTACATACTTTCGAGAACTTTACGCGGAAATCTTAGGAGTGAAGGTTCCCTTACGATTTTTTATATCATAAAATTATCTTAAAAAGTTATAATTAACATGAAATACGCATATACATATTTCTTTTTTTTTCAAATTAGAGTTGTAGATAGGATTCCAACCTAGGACCTCTCGTTTAAGAGTTCATCGTCCAAATCATTAGGGTAGCCTAATGATTTGTGATAGTGATAGCACAACTATCACTTAATAAGTGCAAAATTCAGATTTTTTAAAACAATATTAAATAATATACCTTATAGCCTTATTAGGTCATGTAAACTGGTAATGAGTGATACGAATCTTAGCCTATAAACAAATAATGTTATTATGTTGGTCAACTAATAAATGAAAAATATGTAAATAGTAATTAGAATTGTTTTAATTATATTTTTGTAAATAAACTTATTACATTTCATTTATCGTTCAAACCCCTCTTACGTACTGTTTTAGTAACAGTGACAACCCTAAGTGATTGTTTTTATTACATTCATATAAAAGTTCGTACGTTTTCATTTCATTTAATGTCTCCTTCAAATTGCTCTTAGTTAAGGTGTTTTAATACGGGTGACAGCCCTAAGTATGCCCCACTTCCTAGCGAGGTGACGTTGAATTCGAACGCGGTATTTAATTACACCTTCAGTGACTGAAGTCTCTTTTGTTTTAACTCATTTTGTCTGGTGCAGCCCGTGTTAAATACTTCCCGAGGACTGTATCCAATCGACCTCAAGTTTCAGATACAAAGCACGAACCGTTTAGCTTCGACTTATTAATGGGCTAGTGAATACGGTTCTCTCGTAACTGAGGCATAAAGTGTGGCATTATTTGTTTTTTAATATAATTTTCATTCAGATGAAATTAATCTTAATTATTACTATCAACTGTATTATAAATTTTAAAAATAGTTTTATAAATTAAATTTTAGATTTAAATAAATTATTGAATGGAGCGTATTTTATGTAATTAGATTACTAGTTTAACAATAAAGTCAGACTTGATGGATCGTAGACGGCAGTAAATAGATATTGTGACTGCTATTCATCATTGGGGAATTCCTTTGTCTGAGCGTATACTAAATGCAGTATCGGATAAAAAACACTTTTTCATTGAATGTTCGGGAATATACCCGAAATTTAACGAATTAAACAAATTGAGTTCAACAATACATGTACCAATGAAAATAATTACATACTTAAAAAGGCGAGAAAACAAAAGAATAAAGAATTAAAATAAATGAACGCGTGATGGTTTGAATATAGAACACAGATTATATGTATGTATATTGTGCCAGTGCTATTAAATTATACTAACTTTTTTAGTTTGAATTTCGAACAAGGAATATTTAAAAATGCCCTTAATGTAAGGGGAAATGCAACTTGCAACATACTAACATTCATTGCAATATATAACGTGACAATTCAATCAGGTGGGATGGTGGTTAAGCATTGATTTATAGATTAAAATAAATGCCCAATCAATGAGCGAATGACGGTTAGTGTCAAGTCCATAGTTACTTTATCCCGTGGTTAATGTATACAATACATTTTAATTCTTATTTTTATTTTTAAAAAGATTCCGTTTGTAGTTTCGCCCGCGTTATGTTTTGATAAAAAGTAGCCCATGTGTTATCGAAGACTATAATCTATATGTGTGCCAAATTTCATTTTAATCCATGCAACAGTAAGCGCGGGAAGGAAACCAAAACAAACATATCCAAATCATCCCACGGGAAATTACAACCGGAACAAATTTTATCTTATGTTCATTTCCTGGATGTAGTTTATCTGTCTAAGTTTCATCATAATCCGTCCAGCGGGTAGTGTGTGAATGAGACTCGAACAACCAAATATTATAGAGATGTTTGTTTATAACAATAACGCAAAAATTACAGAATTCGTGTCTAAAATTCTTTCACCAATATATGCAATGGAATCTTACAATAAAATAAGGTCTATTTTATCCCAGAATATATAAAGATTTTTGTTTGGAAACCGATTGAAGGAAACATTTTCCCAATTTTAAGCACTTTTTTTCGAACAACGAAAGTAATTTCTATTTTTCCAATATGTAAAACACGACCATAATATAAACATGCTTTTTCGGTTTAAAAAAATCCAGGTGAAGGTAAGCCGATTTTGTACCGTTAAAAAATATCTCGTGCTCAATCAATCAATTTTATTCTTTGATAAGATATATCAAACTATTTTCAGTAGTATTATTACTACTGAGTGTGGTATTTAAAATTTGTTATGAAAAATTCTTACTAATATTATAAATGCGAGAGTAACTCTGATCTTTAACTACTCAACCGATTTTGATGAAAATTGATGCAGAAATTTATAATAACTTCAGAAGAAAACAAAGAAACATAAAACTTCATAATTGTATTATTGAGAAGTTCCCTAGTCAATGGAGCCAATTCTGCACGTAGTATCAGGTCATGTTAGTTATAAAAATGCATTGTCATCACGATAAAAACTTTATGCAAAATTTCCGCTCCGTAGTGTAATAGGAAGGTCTAATTAAGTTTGCAAAATTTGACCCGTAACAAACTAATAGACTAACACACTAATATGCAAGTTAAATAAAAACTAATATTCTAACACACTAATATGCAAGTGAAATAAAAGCTTGTAAATACGTCAATTTTAATTCTGAAAGAAGCCTTGAAGGGGTTCAAATAGGGGATGAAAGTTTGTGAAGAGTTCGTCATAAAACCATACACTTAGTATTTATTTATGCACTGAAAATAAATAAATATTTGAAATTCATATTGAATTATACATTATACTACTTTTTTCATTACACATTGTGCTTTGTTTCATATTGTAACAAATATTTATTTCTTTCTTTATCTGTTTTCTTTAGATTGTTCCAGATGTTGCCAGTATATTTATATATCCTATGTTTTGTTTTTTATTACTTTATAATATCAATAAGTGTAAAAAGTATAAATTACTATTTTCTTATCGTGTAAGATATAGTGTGAATAATATAATTATCGTGTTTTCTTTTATATCATATGTTTTTCTAATAAAATAAATATTATAGCCAATGTTATGATTGAGAAGCTAGTATAAATACAACGTCGATAAGAGATTTATATTTTCAACATACGGCGCTTTGGTGAAAATATCTCAAAAGATGTGCTTTTCTTTGCATTAAATATTTGTATATTTAATTATAACTGCTATATGCGTCTTCGTCAAGTGATCCTCCGAACGTTTATTTAAATCGGTCGCTCCATTGTATAAGGCTTAAAGCAAAAATTTGAGCATTTTCACTTTTTATGTTAAACCCTACCTTTTACAATAAGTAAGAACAAGCACTGGAATTATTAAACATACTAAATACGTGTTGTAGTAACTGTATATTTTTTATGCTTAAATTGTAGTACGTATGAATATATTTCATATTGAAACTTCGATCGAACATATAATTTTTAAAAGTTACGGGTTTCCAGTACGGACTTAAAACATGCATGGATGCCATATTTGTGGTAATTATATTCAGGTAACCTGGTTGTTGGTTGCTTAATTGGTAAATCCATTACACTAGTCAATGACAGGCTGGTTGTTCTAGTGGTTAGTGAACCTGACTCGAAGAGATCCAGAGAATGTGATGCTTAAAATTACATATACTCGTTACAGAAATTACTGCAATAATTTATTGAAAAAACTTAAACGTCAATACGAGAGAGAATTACTTGTGAAATCAGTAAAAGACAATAAAATGTTGTGGAATAACATTAAATCAATAACTTACTGTAATAAAATTCGAGATCATAGTACAGAACTACTAGCTTTAAAGGAATCCCCCATAGAATCAACTAACTATGTAAATGACTATTTTGTGAATGTAGGAAGAAACCTAGCCCTAAAAATTAAAGCAACTGATAAAAGCAATAACCCCCTATTTATACCTGCGCAGCCAAATTCTTTTGTACTCTTGGATACAGACGAAAATGAGGTTGATCGTATTTTAATGAGCCTTAAATCTGATAGTTCCCCAGGCTGGGATGGTATCTCCACAAGTTTCCTAAAACACGCTAAAAGCGTAGTAATTCCTGTCATTACGCATCTGGCTAACCTATGCTTCAAAAAGGGCTTCTTTCCAGACCTTTTTAAAAAGTCCACCATAACCCCAATTTACAAGGGAGGGGATAGGGATGAAATTAGTAATTATAGACCAATATCCATTTTGCCAGTGATATCTAAAATTCTAGAGAAATTACTAAATGTGCGTTTGGTACAATATCTTAACAAGTATAACTTGCTATCTCCAAATCAATTTGGCTTTCGGAAAAGTAAATCTT
>DWJZ01008720.1:0-11153 GCA_018249125.1 Asbolis capucinus
AGAGCAATAAACATATTACAATTTACATTGAACACATGAGTGCACAATACTTACTATCACCAATCTTAGATTACACTTCTCTGCAGTACTTATGGACTTTGAACATTTAGGAAAAATTATATTTTAAATTAGAAAGTCCTAAGGTCGGTTGGATGATTACCTATTATCATTCACGTTACATATGTCTGTAAACAGAGGTATTTCTTAAAACAATTACTTAAAGTTCAAATTGGAGTTGTAAACAGTTTCTTTCTTCAAAAATTAAAACATACTCAAAAACTGAACTTAATTTTAAAATGGGACTTAAAAGTAACAGTATTTTTGTAAATATTATTGTTTTAGATTTAAACAACAGACCTTAGATTTAAACAACAACAACAAACAGAACTGTCCTTATATGTATAACATCAAAAATTGTATATTAATATGGAACCCATTGTATGTGACACTGACACTTGGCTGATTTTATGTTTATATAATTAACTATGGAAACATGTGCACATCCACAAGGGAATACAATGATGACTACTCAGTACAATGACTATATGCGGTGCAAATTCAATCTAGAATGTTTAAGAATCAAACTTTTCACATTTTATCAGTTGTTAACTGATATCCCTTCCGTTACTTGTAAATCATGCTTTTTTCTCTGGGACAAATACATAAAATATATTAACCTACGAATATTGTGAAAATCAATTAATTATAAAAATATAAAACAAAATACTTCAATAGGTTGAAAAGTTGTTAATCCCTTCATGAAATAATTTTTTGTGTGACTGGTATGACTATATTTATTTACAGTTAGAACTTGTTCTTTGATTTAAAAAATAGTTTTCAAAAATGTAATGAGTACTTTATTGAAAAAAAACTTCAATTGTCTAAGTTGGTGGAAAACCTTACAAAAGATTCTAGAGTACAGTAGGTCAGCCTTAATAAAAGTATCAGTTTAGATTACATATGCAACATTACTCAACAATACTTATTTCATTTATAGTGCTTATCTGTCAGCACAATTAATATCATAATACTTTTAAGGTTATTTAATTTTTGTTGTATTTGATTGCACTTTGAGGAGAAAACATTCATGTGATGATTTTATGACAACAAAAAATAATTAAAAATTATATGTCAAACAGCAAAAACTATAGATGTGTATAACTGTATATATTTTCGCCTATGTAATTCGTAGCTCAAATTTGACTGCAATCACAGACAATTGACAATTTTAATGATTCATGGCACAAAAAGTTTTTTGTATTAATTGACAGCCAACCCTAAATAAAAGACTATGAATGTGTGAACTAAATGAAATAACAACTATTATGAATGGAAGACATCATTAGGAAACCAGCACTCCTGAAAGATCTCCATAAAGTCCACCAATCCGCACTTGCCAGAGTGGCGGACTATGGCCTGTACAATTCACATTGTGAGAGGTAACCTGCAAACTACTACTACTAACCTTGGTGGGACAGTTATAGTTTGCAATAATAATGATCCTATATAACACACAGTAGGCTACTTATTAGTTAAATTTGTTTAATAAGTAAATGCTTTAAAGAAATTAACAATTTATTTTTTGTCTATGTATGGGCACTTCCCCATCTACAGGTGAAATAAATATAGATACACTCTGGCATCTGGAACAAACATTTATCATAAAAAATCTTATTTTGGCTGCGAATCAAACCTGGGAGCCATTGCCCACAGGCAGGGTCACAACCAGCTAGGTTCAAAGGTCATCTCAACTTGTTAGTCATTTGCTCTCAGAAGGTGTTTTAATCAGAGTATTGATTCGTAATAATTAACTAATACTCAATATTAATGATGACTGTTTTAGTGCATATCCAGTACAATATCCTGAATGTACATAAGAATTGCAATTATAAACAGGATCATTCACTAGTTCATAAAATGAATTATCTCAATCAAATAAACTTTGTCTCATAGCACTGACCTATTCTAGTAGGTCGAACTTTTAATATCAGCAGCATTATAAAATAACAAGTATTGACGCTTTGGTCGTATACCAGTACATTTAGTAACTAGTGATTAGTCGCCGCTCGTCGTCTGGTACGTGAGTCCCAGGTTACAATATAATGAAATAAAGTCTAATCTGTCCTAAAATACGCTAAAATGATGTCACGCGTCATAGCACACTACCTACGCGGCTTATGTCACGATCTAACTTAGGGTCGGATACTAATCGCAAGCTGGTGACCTCCGACATCATGTTATGTCCACCAATCTTAAACTTCGTAACTCGCTTAACCAAAACAATAATACACGGCATACTTTCCATTACGGATAGGGAGTGACACAACTTTGAATATCTAGCACTAGCAACCATCTCGCTCTCGCGTATGTAAAACAGTCGAAAAAGAGCGTGACGAAGCAAGCTGTCAAAACTTTACAAATTTACAAAAGTATTAACACGCATTCACAAAAACAAAAGTAGTAAAAAGTCTTGTAAAGTTTCTACAACAACGACGTTATATTAAAATGATTGCACTTACCGTGCTCAAGTAAACATAAATCCAAAAAAGGTGGCTGGGGGATGTTTTTCGCCAAAACAAGACACAAAACACTCACAAAACCTCTTTTTCGTTAATGATTAACACTAGGTTAACACAAGAGCTAACACAGCATACACTGACACAGAAGTACAAGACACTGCGAGTATTTATCACTTATACAATAGTGTTTATTTACAATGATGACCGCTTGACTTATTTATTGCATATTTCACGGGACGTCCGTCGCAATCCAACGAGTTGCAGCCATTTTGCTTGCTGTGGAGTGAAAGAGATGAAAGCTGTCAAATCTTACAATCAAAATATTAACAAAATGTACGTATAATCTATGCTTAGTACAACAGGATATTTACCGAATCTGTGCCTCTCTCTCTCTCACTCTGTATGCTCTATGGTACAACTAGCAAGATCAACCAAAATAATGTTCCCCACTTAGGGTTTCCCCCAAATTTAGGGGGTAAATAAGTGAGATGAGATTTATAGGGGTTTTCAATTCTAAGGGTTATTTTGTCCATTAGCGACTTCGAGCTTAACGACATTTTACAAATTAACAGCCAATCTTTGGTGATAGGAATATGGTATCTTTGGTGATAGAATACTCTTACTTCGCGAAAATATGCTTGTAAGGGTCAAACAAGAATAAAAATTAGCGTGGAAGTACGTCAATAACTCAGATGAAAGTTTATTAAGCACTTATTCCTTATGCACTTGATAATAAATAAATAGATCCCTTCTAACCTAAAGGTGCAGTAGAAAATGAAAAGTATTTCACATGGATGAACGCAAAGGTTAGTTATTTTGTAGTTTTAAAAACTTATAACTAATTATAGTTGTTTTAGGGAGTTTCGACTTTAAATATAAATATAAATATATTTTAACAGTTGATAATACAACAAAAAAATCTTCACCATGGAGTGTTTTAAACTCAGCTCATTTAACACAACAGTATAATCGTGACATGTCTGAAAGTTGATCAACATTACTTGCCACAGTAAGTGGCAAAAAATTTGGAACATCTTAGTGAGACAACATTTTTTAGTAAAGCAAGGTAAGACTATGAGGAAGATCAAAGAATAGATTTATTATAATTAAAATAGGAGACACGACTGGGACCTCCAAGAATTAAAAAACCACAGAACAACAAAAACTATTTTTTCCTGCTTTGTCATAAATAATAAATACCTGTAAGTTTTCAAAACATTTCAATCTGTATTCATTCGAAACTAAAGGTCATAATTTACAAAAATGGTGTGTACTTATGGACGTACGTACGTATTTAAGAAGTTATACTTATTTGGCGTAACACGATAAAAATCTTCATAAATAAATTATCTTGCGTGTTAGTTTATATTTGTAGAAAAAACGACACTAATAATAGAAAAAAACATAAATGTTCACTAGCTATCTTCTGGGTGTTGGTATTTTGTGATGGTGTGTGCACATATCGTATACATTTACTCTCAGAATTTTTTCGGAACGCGCCAAAAGAAGTATAAATTTACAACAATTGGTCAAATCAATTAGCATGAGCTTCCACATTCTTTCTTCCCCATTCTTCCGCTTCCGTCATTACACGAAATTCCTATAGATTGCTGGAAAGCTAGAGTAGAAATGTTCAAATTATCAGATATTTATTAAATAGGATGTCTTAATGTTATAACACGCGGTAAATTTGAGACAAGTTTTCCCTAAATACAGGGCGAAAATTTCCCAAAAAAAGGTCATGAAACGTACCTATTTATTTTGATTGAAAAACTACTACTTTACATACAAAAAAATCCAAGGATTTGCACGTACTATTTTCATATTCGAATCTTAATCAAGAACGAATTACTAAAATCAACAAATACCATCGAATTAACCATTAATCGTCAACACTAAATGTGTAAATAGATACAAAATTTTAAGTGTAAAAATCAAGTGATCCTACTCGGGTAGGAGCAAAACATTCTGTGGCCTCCTAGTCTTCGGAGTGTTGTTTAATATACTTTTACATATTGTGCTGCTGTCAAATATGTCGTTCATTTCTTGAATCTTTCGAATCGTAAATTACGGAATGATTCGTAAATTTCAAAATAATTTGTTTCTGATTGATTTAATTTGCTATAGGACGGAAAATTAATAACGCAAATAAAATCTGTTTATAATGACTCCAAATAACACGTTGTTACTTCTAGGTTTCATAGTTGTGGTATGCATAACATTTTGCGTTTTACAGTAAGCGAACAGTAGGTACAATAGACTAACTGCACTGAAGAATATGAATTCAAAACTGCAACCTTGACTGCAGTGGCTGTAACCGAATCATTTCATAATTTCGAACTGATACCTTACTACATATTTAAACGATTCGGCGGAGTTGTGCACTCCGCATTGCCTATATTTACATGTGATGTGGTCAAGGAGTAACTGTTGATAACTGATTGTAGTGTCTGTAGTACAAGTACTGGCTGGCTACAGCCCACTGATAGCCCACTGAGCATGGGTCTCTCCTCATACTAAGGAGGCCTAGAGCATACTCCACCACGCTGCTTCAATGCGGATTGATGAAGGGGTTGGTGGTCAAAAGTTTTTAAGCCGTTCGAAGGACTCCGACATGGCTTAACGATTTCTATCTAACGATAAAATCTGGAACCGACGGATTTAGGTAAGGGCACCTATTTAGGTTTATCATTTATGATTATTTAATCATGAATTTTTTTACCTCTGGTCTCACCCCATCCTCCTACCGACCGCGCCCGCTGTTCCTTAACTTTTTCAATTGCTAGCTTTTGAGCAAAATATATACATGAACAGTATAGAATTTTCTTTAAAAATATTTTTTTGTAATTTAGATTTTGCATTATTACAGTTATTCGGAATAATTAGTGATACAACTCCGTTACCACGAGAAACTGAGGAGATAAACAAGAACAAAGGTCTCTGTTATACCTACTCTATAGTCTGATATTTTAGATGAGTAGTGGATAAATATATTTAATTAATTAATCAATTATATTTATCCACTACTCATCTAATAATCATCAATACCACTTCTTTAATTTACTTATTTACACAATATGTACCTAACGAATTTTCTATTTATATTTACGTATACCTATATACTATAGGTATACATGCATATATTATATGCATTATAAACATGAATACGAATATATACGCATTCACATTACTTACGTGCTTGCTATATGTTAAAAAGATACTATATAATATAATATAATACAACATTTTTTGGCGCATTCAACCTAACTGCACTTGTTGAGTTATAGAAGAGCCGGTGTAAATGTATTTCATAAAGCTATATTTGCTTGCAGGTATTCTAATATCGTCAGATAAGTTTTGAACTTTTGAACCACTTAAGTGTACCTAAATTGTATTATAAAATAAATTAATATTCTTTTTAGATTTTCCTTGGGACTTCATTCAAGTGGTAAATGATGCTAGCAGTGTATTTAGTAACGTTGTGAATAAAATGATAAGCAAAAAACGGATCCTTGGATTAGATAATTGGTATTGGTAAATCTGCATATCCATTATTTTTAGGTATCTTATGCTATATTATAGATATTCGGTATTTTTTTTAAATGGACAATAAAGAAATTGACTAAGTACTGTTTTATTCTCATAGAATATTTTACAAATGATATATTTCAGCAATGGAGGCTGTGCTCATAACTCGTGTCGATTATAATTATAAATCGCCAGTTTTAAAATTTTTTCGATATACTTTTATGCATATTAAAAATATGTACTAACAGTTTATTATTATTATTTAATTTTCCAATTCTTTCAATTCTGTTTGTCTACGATTATTTACAATAGGAAATAATTCTGCTTCGGCTTTCGAGGCGCAACGAACATTTTCGAACGTTAGTCTCTCGAACGGGAGATCCTGGGTTCCAGTCCTACTGAGGGCACCTCTAATTTTCAAAGTGATGAGCGGATCAGAAGTTAATTAACTTGCTACAGTGAAGGAATACTGACATCGCGAGGAAACCTGCACTTTTGAAAGTTCTCCATAAAGTTCTCAAAGGTGTGTAAGATCTGCACTTGGCCATCGCGGAGGACTATGGCCTATACCCCTCACACTGTGAATGCAGACCTCAATGTAGTAAAATAAACTGTCTCGGTTGAATTAATTTTTTTTAACTTCATGAAAATTATAAACGGGAATCTTTATTGCATCGTGCTTTAGGCCGTAAAATATCGTTCTATGCTTTACAACCATAGAGCCCATGGATTTATAGATATATACGCTAATGTCTATGACTCAGACTCACGTGTATATTTGAATAAATGTTGTTTAATTAATAAATAAATGCTTAATATTTACAAAAAATGCAATCTTCTAACTTTTTCTATGTTTTTTTAAGTTCACCTAATTGTAAAGATGAGTTTAGCAAAAAAATATAATTATTCGTTCTGTATCTTTTTGACATGGCGCTTGTTGCCGTGCTCTGCTTGTAATGTGTGAAGTTGTTGAACGAAAATTTGTCAAAACCCGCGTACAATTTGATTGAATTTGATAGTAGATTTTCCTAAAATTATATCTTGAACAATGGATGAGACTGACCTTAATGTTCTTATTTGTAATATTTTAAATGCCAAACGTTACAGTAATTGTAGGTTATGTCTTAAGCAAATAAAAGATCATTATGTGAGATTTGATGATATTGTATGTTTAGACAGATCTGCGACCCCAACAGTATTTACACCATTATCAGAAATATTAATAAAACTGCTCGGAGAAGATGTGAGTGTAATTTTTTAATCAATCATTTAAAATAAATAAAAAAGCATTTGATTGTAGGTGCATCTCAAATGTGTCACTTAATTTAACGGAGAATTACTCATTATGTTACAGGTATCTGTTGAGCTGCCTGGTACTGAGGCTGTATGTTCAAACTGTGTAGCAAGTGCCTTGCAAGCAGCTAGATTTCTTGACACATCCAGACATTCCACAGAAGTTCTAAATCACGTCATCAATAATTTAAACAGCATATTCTCAAAAGACGAAATGTGTGTTACAAAAAATCAATCTCTATACATTGTAATTGAAAATTTAGAAGTAAAGACTATGATAGCAAACAATGATGTCAAGGTTATAAACAATCATTCCAAGATTGAATACGAATGTGTGAAGTGTAATATTTGTTTTGCAAACCATCTGGATTTGAAAGCCCACCATCTTACTCTTCATGGAACATATACTTGTGAAAAATGCCTGGATAATTTTACAACTGATACAGAATTGCAAGTTCATTATTACGAATATCACAAACTAGAGTGTTCAGAATGTTCACAAACTTGGAGTTCTGAAGAAAGCTTGCAACAACATCAGGATCGAGTTCATAATTTTCATGTATGTAAAGAATGTGGAAAATCATACAAGGGATTAGACAAGTTGCACCTTCATGAATCAAAACATTCTAGTAGGAACATATGCCCTAAATGTGGAAAAAAATACACAACAAAAGAATTTTATGTTAAGCATGTGGAGCTATGCATGAAAGACATGATAGATCCACATCCTGTAAGGAGTAATTATAAGAGAAGTTATGTGTGTAGCAAATGCGAAAAATCTTACAGCACACCTGGAGGCCTGAGAGTTCACAATAGATTTGCTCATGAGAATGCTAAACCACATGTTTGTTCTGAATGTGGAAAAAAATTCACAGCTCCAAGTTATTTAAAAATTCACATGATAAAGCATACAGGAGAGAAAAATTTCAAATGTGATTTATGTAATAGTAGGTTTGTATCCAAAGAAGCCTTGTTGTACCATACCAGGAGACATACCGGTGAAAAGCCTTACAGTTGTAAAATCTGCAATGAAAAGTTTGTAAATGCTTCTGCAAGAGCAGAGCATATAAAATTCAGACATGTCGGCCCGACTTTGATGTGTGAGATTTGCTCAAGAAAGTTTGTAACCAGTCACTTTTTAAAGCAACACATTAGAAGACATCATGATAAAAGTAGTAAACTATACTATGGCCGGAATATGATACCACCAAACATGCCTGGAGAGCAGAACATGAGACTGAGAGCAGATATTGAAAAATGACCCAAGAGAAAAAAAAACATTAAAAAATCTTACATTCTACTACTATAATATAGATATTTTTATTATATTATTGTATCTTTATAGTTTGAGTTTGAAACATGTGCACCTGAGAGAAAACTTATACAGTTTTCATTACGAGAAGTATGCATATTGTTGCATCAGGTGCATTTTCGTGAAAATCACTTGAAACCCATTATAGTACCCTTTAAGTACTATTGCCACTGTTTATTCCGAATCCCACATAGGAAATTGTGATTTTAAAACATTTAATAATTTCTTACTTGTTTATTGAGCTTAAATTATAAAACAAAAATAATTTTCTAATTAAATCCTATTTCTCCTCTTTAATTTTCCGTTACAATAAATTTGACGTCTTTATTACCTCTTCACTTACATACAACTTACTATGAGGATTTTTGTGTCTTTGTATATGTTTACGTAATTGGTGACCAGTAAAAAATTTGACATGGCAAATGTGACACTCTTGAGAAGGTCCAAAATGCTTTCGTCTTTTATGTTCAGTCCTTCTAGAAGCAGAGAGAAAGCTCTCATCGCATAGATCGCACGGAAATGGTTTTTCACCTGTATGTAGTCTTATATGATACACCAGTGCAGCTTGTGTAACAAATTTTCCACCACATTGGTCACAGTGAAATTTTTTTTCCTTTGTATGTTTAACTATGTGATTTTTCAGCCTGCTAACAGCATCAAACTTTTTATTGCACCAGTGACAGGATAATACTTTCCCAAATCCATGATCGGTTTTCAAATGTGTCCTTATACCATTCTTACGAACATAGCCCTTCCTGCAAATATCACAAATAAAATTGGCCTGCTATTCTTGAGTTCCACATGTTTTAAGATGTAACCTGAAAGTATGTTTATTTCTAAATTTCTTTTTACATTTTGGGCAAATGTTGCTTAGATGTATATCATGATGTGCCCACAATTCTTTTCTTGAAGGGAATTTTATATAACATACTTTACATACAGCTGTGATATGTAGTGTCCTTTCATGTATTCTGAGAATTCTTTCTGTACTGAACTTTTTAGGGCATTTAGGGCACTGTAATTTTTTAGGATAATGTATTCTCTCAGCATGTTCTTCTAACTGTAGTGGAGTAGAAAATACTTTGTGACATTGCTGACACGGATTGTGTGACTTACTGTGAATTTTGAGATGTTTTATCAAATCAAAGTTTGAAGTGAACCTTTCTCCACATTCCTCACACACTGTATCTACAAGAGCCTGCTTTATCTTTATGTATTTGCTTTTACCCTTTAATATGTCTTTAAGTCTCATGAGAGCTGTTTTCTTATTTTTGTAGGTATTACTTTTCCTACTACTAAGCAAAACATTTTGTTTTTTATTTATCATCAAATAAATACTTTTTGTATTGGTATTTATGGTTTCAGATTGTGTTAAACTTTCGGAAAACCTCTGCAATATGTGGTTCCAATTGTCATTGGAGAACTGGTACAGCTTTTGAAATAAGTAGGCATTGACAGTAGATGTAGAACAGTTTGTACACAACACTTGAGGCAGCTGAGATTCTGAAGAGATCTGAAATTATGAAACATTTATAATTTTGAAGCACTCAAGATAACTTGTTTTAAGTAATATACCTAATGAAGCGATATCATTTCATAAGTATATACTTACGCCCAGTTCATGGAACATTGTAGTGACAGAAATGGTTTCATCATAATAAGAGGTTTTCACCTTGATATGGTCTTCTATTGGAATCTCTTTTTTGTCCGTGGAAGCGAAACATAGTCTGCATACATGAGATGTCTCACCGCTTATGTATTTTAATGCAGTAATTGCTATTTTGTTATCGAAAAACATTTTAATATGATTGAATATGTGCTATAATGTATTATGGTAAAATTATTAAATCGGTTACTTCTACTTTTACATTATTTGCTAAATAAATAAAAGAATACGGACTAAAAAATAAAAGTTATTTAGTTGCCAAACAGACTATAATGTCGGTTCAGCGAAAACAAAACATACATTATTGACACTGACCGCTTGGTGACAAGATATTGGCAGATGAGGTGACAAAAACGGGGTCTGTCGGCTGCTAAGACTACACCTCAAATGTTTAAGAGTCGCATTGAATACTAACCATAGAGCATAATAGTAACCCAGTTTCAAAAGTGCAAGAATAATACTCAGTCACCGATTTATAATAGAAAAACCACATTAAGCCCCTAGACTGTGATTGAGCCAAGACTTATGATGAAGGAATTAAGGTATATCGTATGCGCAGACAAATGATAGAAACTATACAGTTAGTTATTACATAGTATTATTTAGTTTGTAGTAGCACGCAACATACCTACATATTTCAATACCTTTTACCTTATATAATTTACCTTGTACATACCTATACCGGTACCGTTACCAGAATACCAGAAAACCAGGATTACCAGGAAGGAAAGGAAGCGTCAATAACAACACAAAACAATATTTAATAATAAGCAAGCAATGCGCGCCATCAAACTAGAAACCAGATAGCCTTGAAAAAGACTGTTTAATTTGACTG
>DWJZ01008721.1:0-11152 GCA_018249125.1 Asbolis capucinus
GCAGGAGGGGGGACTTCGGGGAGCGCGGGGGGAGGTAGGGGGATACGAGGGGGGACTGCGGGGGACGACGCAGGGGAAGGAGGGAGGTTGCCGTCCATCGCCAAGTGCTCGGCAAACTCCGGCGCGTGTTTGCCCAGCACACACCTGGCCACTCTTGTTTTTTCTAACAACAACCAGTTTTTTTAACAAACTTTGGGATACGTTAATTTGACCCACGTTTTTCTAATACAGTTTGTATAAACACTGGAGTCCGTTCGGAGAGAGCTCGCTACCAAGCAATTGCATCCCACCTACTCTGATTCTATGTCATGAGCATTATATCGAATGTTAAGCTAATAAAGCAATTTTATTTCTTTCAACTCACTAATCTCAGGAACTACTGATCAAAACAGAAAAAATATTTTTGTATTGATAATCTATTTATTGAAGAATGTTTTATTCCGGGAAACGGCTTTATTCCCGTAGAATAATAGGTTAAAACATGTATACCAACTCTGAAACTACATAACTAAATTTAATGAAATTGTGTACAATTGTAGATAATACAACGGGATAACTTTTTGGAAAATTCTTATACCAATATCAATGGTTTTATTCATACATGTTATTTAAACATTTAAATATGTCAGAACAAAATCTATTTGCTCCGCTAGTACTAAATAAAGTTGTCTATGTATAATATATTGTATTTTTTTTTAATGGAAAACATACAGAACACCTACAATAATTTTATGACAATAGAATTGACAATAAAGTCAGTTTATAGACAAACAATACCACAATATAGAACACGCCATAGACACACAATATTATTGACAATATTTTGCAGGTGTACGAAACATTTCGGGTGAAATGTTTCGTGATGTCTTTTCATCCATTCCTATACTTATCAACATTATCTCAACCCATCACGGCCTACTATTGAGCACTTCTCTTCTGTGAATGAGAAACGTTAAGGCTACCACGCTGGCCAAATGCGGGTTGGCAGACACACCTTCGAGTTTTGCAAACTCCCCGTCATACAGGTTTCCTCACGATGTTTTCCTTCACCGTTGTAGCTAGTGACACTTAAATGCTTAAAACGCACATAACTCCAAAAAGTCAGAAGTGCGCGCCCTGGTTTTTGAACCCGGACTCCCGAGTAGGAGGCCGAATTCTTAACCACTAGGCTATCACCGCTTCAGCATGCATGGAATATATGGAATAAATTCCAGATTGAATTTACACCGAGCATACGCGCCTCTCCATTGCTGTATTGCCGATTTGCTGATATTCAAAATAATCTTTTTACAACTGTGCTCAAACTCGTGCCGCTTACTATACAGGTTATGAGGTTATATAGTCAATTTCGGCCAAATTCGGTGTAGCTTAATTCACTCTCAATAATTCACTTAGCCTGATTTTTCAAATTAAAACTTAATGCGCATTATAATTTCGTTCTCACATTACAAAGTGAACATTACTGTTACGTTCTGCTTCTCTCTTTGCGAGCCATCTAGTGCCGCAGAAGCAAACTAATCAATTTGAAAATAGAGAACTATTTTAGAATAATTCAAATCCAAACTCCATTGTCTGAACTATTACACACACTTTGTATATTTTATGTGAACTCTCAGCGTGCAGATTTCCTCACGATATTCCTTTCACCGAAGCAAGTGATAAGCCTGCTTCAAATCTCTGTAACCAGGGTATAGTGGCAAAGAAAGCCCATCTGTTCAAGTCAGCGCTGATGCCGTCCAAGCTGACGTTCCTCACCACGTCTGGTACTGAGTACGAGGCAATCTTCAAGCACGGTGATGACCTGCGGCAGGATCAGCTCATCCTACAGATGATCACACTCATGGATAAGCTGCTTCGGAGGTGATTAGAAACCTACCTAATAAGTTTGTATAATTGACTAAGTTTCAGAAATGTGTGAAACCTAGGGATTCCAAACAACTTTAAGAAATAAAAAACATTGATATGAATATTCTGTCATACAACATTTTGTTGTAAATGTATATATTTTCTGTGTATATGTAAACATATAGTATTAAAATATGAAAATGAGTCGAATGCAGTCAGGTTAAGTTAGGTAAGGGATTGGCTTTGTCATGACAGCGGGGTCCCGTCGACATTTGTTAAGGAGCCATATTATTTTGATTGAATTGTTTCGATAGAGAAACAAAATGAAAATGAAATGGATTGAGACAGGTTGGGAAGTCTAACCATTGTTTTAGGAAATGTTAATTTTAGGAAATGAAAAAAGAATATCATATAATTCCGAAGACAGATAATTAAAACATGATTAAAACAATTAAAAAAACGCGTACACACTCATACCTCCTACTACACTAGGGTTCCTTGTGTAACAGATAGCACATATAATTAATCCTTAACCCAAGAACAAGCATTCATCTGTTACAAAACCCAATTAACTACAGAACCATTTTGAGAATAGGAGTTTAAAAATTAAACCTAAATTTAATAAATTTCGTGTTCCAGAGAAAACCTCGACTTGAAACTAACACCATACAAAGTACTAGCAACGAGTTCGAAACACGGTTTCCTCCAGTTCATAGAGTCAGTGACGGTCGCCGAGGCGTTGGCGACTGAGGGCAGCATCCAGAACTTCTTCCGGAAGCACAGTCCGTGCGAGGGCGCGCCGTACGGCATCCGACCAGAGACAATGGACACTTATATTAGGAGCTGTGCTGGATATTGTGTTATAACTTATCTGTTAGGTGAGTGATTTTTAATTTATTAAATAAATTTTGCATCACGCACACGTACACGCAAAAGGCACATAAATGCAAGCACACACGCATACACAAACGCTGTCTCACTACTGGGTTCGAGTCTCCTACAATGTGAGGGGTGCAGACCATAATCCAATACACTGGCCAAGTGCGAATAGGTAGATTTCACACCTTCGAAAATCCTCATATCGCGTGCTCTGCGAATATTATGGACAAGAGAGTAAAGTGATGTACTACAATTTTATATAGGACGTCAATATCTACAAATAACTCCACGACATCATATGTCTGTTACAGTTATGTCACAATAACTACGATTTTCTAGTATACTATAAGTATTCTTTTTTTGTCACGGCAAGGCGTCGGCGACCGTCACCTCGACAACCTGTTGCTGACTCGTTCGGGCGCGTTGTTTCACATCGACTTCGGGTATATCCTAGGGCGGGATCCGAAGCCTCTCCCGCCGCCCATGAAGCTCAGCAAGGAGATGCTGGAGGCGATGGGCGGGCTGCAGTCTGAGCTGTACCATGAGTTCAGGAAGCAGTGTTATACTGCCTTCTTACATCTTAGGAGGTATGTTACGGTTTTATGATTTTACTAGAAATTGCCTTCGCTTCGCTTCGGAAGAAAAGTTGTCCAGTAGTTTCAGAGTTGCTATATTAACCTTAACCTATTATCCCAAGGGATGAAAGCAGCTTTCTGGGATAGAAAGTAGCCTATGTATGATTCCAGACCATAATCTATCTCAGTGCCAAATTTCATTCAGATCCATTCAGTCCTTCTTCCATGAAAGACCATTCATGTTTGTCAATGGATCCATGCCTTCATCCATCTCCTTGTCCTTCAAACCATCGCATTTATAATATAAGGTTGAAATTCAAACGTAATTCAACAACATAAAGTTTATTTGTCATCGACAGAACCGTAATCATCAAACGAATGTTTGAGTAAAATTCCTTGAAAAATTTTATTCAGACTATTTCCAATGCTTTTATTAAATGAAACTTTAGCTTTCTTGATTCCTTCTCTACGTAAATTATAATTGTGCCAAATTTTCCTCCTCCGGTACTCATCCGTAATTTTTGTTCAAAATCGTACTTAGTTTTTGTCTCATGTATAAGTTATAAATGTATGACAATAAAAACGATGTTTTTGTGTGCCCTTGAAGGCACGCAAACCTGATGCTGAACCTGTTCTCGCTGATGGCGGACGCGTCGGTGCCAGATATCGCCCTTGAGCCCGACAAGGCTGTCAAGAAAGTGCAGGATAAACTAAGGTAATTATACTATACCTTTTAAACATATAAATATTTATAATTGGATATAAATTCGATCTGGAATTTGTTTAAATCTTGTATGGAAAAATGTATGAATTTTTTCCATACAAAATTGATAAATTTCACTCTCCAGACCATCAGCCATCTCCACAAAAACAAGTCAATCCGTCGCTCAGTTTTGACATGAAAGACCTACAAACTTACACATTTATAATATGAATAGGACAAACATACAAACTAATGCATTTGTAATATTAATAGGAAGTGTAATTGTATAAATTAAAGATTTCATACGGAAACGTTTCAGATTGGACCTCGGTGATGAGGAAGCCGTCCATTACCTACAGAATCTGCTAGATATGTCTGTCACAGCGGTGATGGCTGTGCTGGTGGAACACTTTCACAAATTTGCTCAGTACTGGAGGAAGTAGCACTTTCTCAGTGGACTCCGAGAAAGTCAGGGAGTATGATATCATCAAAATTTTTCTCTCTCAACCTTGTATTTATAAAATGTTTTTGGTATTTTTTTCATTATAGTTTTAATAATGTATAGTAAGGATATATAAATAGTTAATAGTATATAAATTATGTTATTGTCCTGTTCAGCGGTTTTTGACATACCACCTGTGGCGCCACCTACTAGGTTCAATTGTATATTCAAACTTATTGAAATATACATACATAAATTTGTTCCAAATAGTTCGAGCCGTTTAAATAGAATAAGTTAATGTTTGACATCGATCCTACCTGATGAAACTAAAATTATAATATTAATATATTAAATAACAATTACTAAAATTCATTTTTTAATACTAGATTGAGAAAGTAAGATGGCGATAGGTATACCTAACTCATACAAGTATGTATTATAAGTGATTTTCCACAGATACTATGATGTCATTATGTGTTACAGGTACACACGATTATTTTACAAACGTAAAGATATCGTAAGTACCCGTAATATATCTTAACGACTATGAAGAACAATACCTTATACCAATTATTATATATAATATAGAAAATTACAATTTCTTTAATAAATTGCTCATTGTTAAATGCTCTTGCAGAATTTTGAGGTTTAAATAAACTTAGTGCTCATATCCTGGTAGCTGACGTCGATTCTAATTGGTCAGCCAAGTAACAGTGCGCGGTCAGTAGTGTAATGAGTGACCGACAGTGGCAAATCAATCCTTGAATGTTTCAGTGCCTCGGAGGGCACGTAAAGCCATCGGTCCCGGTGTTATGCCATGGGAGTTGTTAAGCCATATCGGAGGCCTACGGGTGGCAAAACTTCCGACACTTGTGTTGGTCACCCCTCCACCAAACCACATTGGTGCAGCACGGTGGATTGTACTCTAAGCCTCCTCCATTATGAATCGTGCTCACTAGTGAGCTATTAATGAGAAAAACTGTTTTATTTTATTCTTGTATTGTCTTATGTTATTTATCCTGTATAAGACATTTAATATAAATTACATATTATAATTAATTATATTGTCATAGTTTGAGATAATATTATTCAACTGTTCAAGAATAATTGTTTACATATATTATTCTTATTATTCAGTTATAAATTGTTATAATGTATATAATGTATTTGTAATTTTCTACTGTGATATTTTATGTATAAAATAAAATATTTTTATAATATAAAACTTAGTTTAATTTGTGACACTTATATTATATATGTATAAAAATTACAAGGGATTTGAGTCTATACAATAGCAGAACATTTTTTTTTTACATATTATTTATTATTATTAGATATTTTTAACAATATCTTTTAAAACATAGTATATCTTTTAAAATAGACATAGTCTGTTCGGAGTATAATGTCGCTGGAAGAACCAAAACTTAGAACCAATATACTAACAAACAAACACATTCACATGAAGGAGTAACCTGGCGTATTTGGCAGTGTGTTTGTGCAGAACTAAGCAGCAAGGAGATGGTCGGTTTACTCGCGAAAAAGTTATATGCCCGGTAACGATTGCTAGGCAACGATTATTGGTAAATATTCTTCTTGTATTGTGGCGGAGCTAGTGTCAAGTTCATTGGCACTTTCGTCCTTTGTAGGGCACGTAAAGCTGTCAGTCGCGGTTTTAAAGGCAAGCCTTCTCGGAGACATTTAGGGAGGCAGCTTAAAACTAACGAAACTTGGCTTGTCTACTAATCCATCCACCAATGGAGCATTCTCTGGACATATGTAAATATATATAAAGCCTTGGATAGGTGATGGTGTAGTAGAGTTAAGAATATCAGTAGATATTTGCATTGAATGTATGTGTTTAAAAATCAAAGTTTATTTATCCTTTATAGACTCTGAAATAGTAAGAGATAGAGCAAATGAGTAGTAGATAATAAATAAATAAATATGTCTCTTGCAAATTTGTTATGAATTCTCCGAAAAAGGTTTTGGTACCAAAATTATATTGATCAGACACAAGCTTAATGAGTTGATGCATAGCAACGGACGCCAGGTACAGGTGGTTACCAATAAAATTATGTGCATCTATTTTACGTCATGGACTATACTATGTTATATATACAAGCACTGTGCTTTAGGGAACATTACATAATGTCCGATAACCAATTCAAAATTGTCAGTTATATTATGTGTTGGCAGCCATCAAATCACTGCCACTAGCTACACAATCACTAGCAATATATATCTTGCTGCCCGTCATAGTTTGAATAACATCACACGCTGCTATCTCTGCGTATGTAACACCGCCTATCACATATACTAACACGGATCTTGGCTTCAACGGAAACCCTATTACTTTATGGTCACTTTTCAGGATCTTTAGCAAAGATTTTGCTTCCCTGTAACAATTGTCCAAATCCAACTGTTTCAAATTTGATGTTTTCTCAGTTAATTCTGCTTTTAATTTCTCAATTATTGCACCACCAACTTTTAGTTCTGGTAAAGCAGCCAGTTTAGTAAGTACTTCAAAGAGTGACTCTGATGAGAGAAAAGCATTACACATCACAGCTATCAATGGAATGTAACCTCCGTTAAATACATAACTTGGTGATTTTCCTGTTTCCGTATGTGATGGGAGCTGTTTCAATTTGTTTGCAGTAGTTTGAAAATTAGTCTGCCACTTTGGTAGCCTTTCACTTAAAGTGCCTAGGTTAGAAATATTTAAAGAAAGTTTCGGACTAGAGGGCTGGATCAGTAACCCAGCATTTATTAGATTATTAAAAACATATAAGAAATTGTAACCAAAGGCTAACAAATATTTACTGACTAGAGAATTATATTCGTCATAACTCAAACCCTGCGTTAAACTTAATAAACACATAAGCCGAAGGCTATTGTAAATATGTATATCTGTGCCAAAATTTTCATCTACGTATGTGAAATTAGCTTTTTTATTCCTGTTATTCAACATTTCACTTTCAGTCAGTGTTAGGTTCTCAAATTTATTATTCATTTCTGCTATAATAGTCTCGCATGCCAAAACATGATTGACAAGATTCTGTTTAAACATAGAAATTTGTTGAAGTTTATTTGCAACAAAATGTTTTATTTCCTGTATTCCAAGCGCTTTAATATCTTCATTCTTTAAAAGTTTAGCTTTCGAACTCAATACACTCAATACTTCGGAGAAATGTCTATGTTTAATTTCACCGTATAAACTATCTAACAAACTGTCAAGAGTCATGGTAGTATTTTTGGTGGGCTTATCATCTTCAGGGACTAACAATAGTTTTCCTTTTTTAAGTTTTGTTTCTTTAACATTCAAATCCAAGTGTCCACACTTAATATTAAAGATTTCATTAAGTAACCCACTATATGTAGCTGGCGTCAGCAAGCTTGATGCATAATCTTGATCCCTGTCAATTATTATCAATCCTCCAATATCCGGAGCCTGAGCTGTTACAAAATTCCTCGCATATGCTTCCTTCTGTATCTCCAGGATATCAAGCACACTTGCTGACAACTTCCCAACTGATAATATTGCTTTTGGATGCCCAATTATGTGAAATAAACTCCATAGAGACATTGAAATACTTGACAATAGGGAATGGTTGTGTTCTACATAAAGCTGCTTGAATAAAAATGGTAATTCCAGACTTAGTAACTGATCATCTAAGCTCATTAGCTCCCACGCAAAGGAATGAAGATTCACAATCCCATGTAATCCTCTGTTCTCAAGGAGGGAATCATAGTGGTGTAAAACTTTAGGTACTATTATGATGTTAAAGTTGTTTCCTTCGGATAGTGCTGAGTTTTGACTCACAAGGGACAAGATGTGGTCGAGAACACACTTGTATTTTTGTATACAAGCTGGGATGAAATAAGTTCTAATTGTATTCGCTGTAGCCCCTAACTGGGGGTCCATCTTGTATATCTTGTCAATACCATTGTTTCTGTAAAAAATATATATGGTATATCAGTCAATATCCCTTTAACATTGTAGATACGAAGGAGTGATAAGCATGATTATGAGAACTCTCTCACACAAATTTATATCTTACCTGAGCCAATTTATGCCACAAATCCTCTCTAAGGGTTTTATAAGGGCCGGGTCTATAATTAAGTCAGTCTTATTGCCACATTGAGAAAGGATATTTTGCAATTTGTGCTGAGAAATTAGACCTAAAGATGCCAACTTTGCTGCTAAGGAAGCATCCATGTTTTTACATTAGCTTTTTCTTAAAAATATTTCCGGCGTTCAATTGCACTATTTTATGGGATAACAGTATTTTTTAATAAATTTATCGCATTTTTGTACAGTTGAGTTCAATATTCGATATATATACAAGTATACAAAACAAATTGGTTTGATTAATTAGCAAATTGACATGAATTCGTGATCGTGACATTGACAGTCTGTCGTTTATAGGTAGTCGGTTTACCGGTTGTTAAAAGTATTCAATATAAAATTAACAGAGCCATGGGTTTAGTACGGGAACAAATATAAGTCGATTTATAGCTTACATGTAAGCAATTATTAATCCAAAGTTTTGTTTCGTATTTCAGTACAAATTAATACTTTGCGATATATTGATAAAACATGTTTATTTGTTACACAACCATTCCATTTCACGCATAGTTCATATTACATAGTCTTGTGACATATGGACATGGGTCCTTAACAGTTTGACTAATGTTTCCGGTCATGCGTCGTTTCGCCATTTCCTCCCCTGACAGGTAATTTTAACGTTTTATCACGTCTAAATAAATCCATTACCGATGTAGTGTTGTTTGTTTGTAGAGCATGGATCAATCCAAGCGTACTTGCACACCAAAAAGTCTTAGCGTCTACCACAGCTAAATATCCCATTACCAGAGCAGAGATTAAAGTTTTAACAAAACCAACAGGTGTCCAAGGAAAATCCCTCGATAAATGATATGAAATAAATACAAAACTAATTAGATTGGATTACAGTCAATCTTTGCCAATATGGCTGCTGCCTCCAGGTCCTGTGCTTATGAAGAAGAATGAAAGGCATTCTAAGTATAATCCACCTGTTAAAGAAGTCTAGCTTCTGCAAAGTAACCCTGACTATTCTTTTCTAAGATTAACCGATGGACGAGAAGCGACGGTCTCGAATAGGTCATTAGAACCTCTATCTACGCATGAAACAGAATTCGATGAAGAATATTTGTCACCAGATGACTGAGGAGGACCCAATTCCCAGTCCAGCAATAACTGAAACCGAAGGTCCTTCTCGTTCCACTCGAGAACGAAGGCCTCCAGTATATTTAGAGGATTATGTATCTTAAGGGGCATAGGGTGAAAGTCATAATTGGCATTGTCAATAAAAGCCTCTTTATTATAAAACCTAATGTACAATTTTTAGTATTCGATGGCATACGATCCTTGAAATCTAAATTTAGTCTTTCAAAAGCCATAGCCTTGACAAGCGTTCCTTCATTTTGTACATATCTTGGTTTTATTTTAGCGCAAATAGGGCACAACGCTATAATTTTTTTAACATCTTCAACAGAATATGATAAGTTTTTTGTTCGTATCCAGTGTACCATTCGCGTGACACCGGGATGACACAAAGAATTGTGAAATTCGGATCATTTCCTTCTAGAGTTATTAATAAAAGCACATACGCGTAGTAAAGCATCTGCAGCCACGTTTTTTTCCCGGGTCTGTATATTATATCAAATTGATAACAGGACAACTACACGCCAACGTTCTATTTTCTAATTTTTGATTTTACTAGCATGAGCCTGGTTAAACATAAAAGAAACGGATCGCTGATCTGTGATGAGTATAAATTGCTTTGCAATTAAATGCTGGCGACATTTGCGAAGAGCTTCTACAATAGCACATGGCCCTTTTTCAATAGAATTGAGATATTTGGAAAAGAAAGCTATGGGTCTACCATACCAAGAATTGCGCCAATAGCGTATTCAGAAGCATCTGTTTCAACTACAAGAGCATGTGTTTCGTCGATAGCAGCCACAGCTGCTTTGGCTACGTCTTGCTATAGTTTAGTAAAACTGACAATGGCATCATCTGTAAGCGGAAATGTTTTTTGCATAAAAGGTCTCATTTTATCAGAAAAATTTATTGATCTATTTTGAATAGCGTGCAAATAGACCAAGGGCCCTTTTTAAGCTGACAGTGTCTGTAGGAATCGGTAAGTTTAGTAATGGTTCTAAACGGGATTTGTCTGACTTAATTGCATTTTCGTGAATTGTATAACCTAAAATATTGATACAGTCTGTTCCAAAGATACATAGTGAGATTATACTTCGCTGCAGCCTCCATAATTTTTGTAAATTTTGATCATGATCCTCTTTATCTTTCCCGCAGATCGCGACGTAGTCTAAATAAGCGATAGTTCCTTTTAGATTTTCAGTTTTGATGTGAGTTCATTGGAATGCAGCGACCCGATTTGTAACTCCAAATAGTATACGGGTAAACTGATAAAGATTGCTACATGCTTCAAAGACTGTAAAGACTTTTTCATTAGGAAGAATAGGCACCTGATGATAGGCACTTTTAGGGTCAATTTGACTGAAATATTTATATTTAGCTACTTGAAATACAATAGAATCGATAGTTGGTAAAGGATACGCATCTAATTCAGTATATCTATTGATAGTTTGAGAATAGTTCATTACCAAGCGTTTCTTGTGGTTTCTTCCTCCAGCAATCAAAAC